>JAHRHZ010000119.1:1125497-1166254 GCA_024137785.1 Ginglymostoma cirratum | reverse complement strand
GGGGGGGCACGGGGAGAGGGGGGGAGAGAGAGAGAGAGGCACGGGGAAGAAAGAGAGAGCGAGAGCGCGAGAGAGCGAGAGCGCGAGCGAGAGGGGGGGCGCACAGAGAGAGAGAGAGAGAGGGGCGCACACAGGGAGAGAGAGAGAGGGAGGGAGGGGGGCGCACAGGGAGAGAGGGAGAGAGAGAGAGAGACAGAGAGTGGGGGGGACACGGGGAGAGAGGGGGAGAGAGAGAGAAAGAGAGAGAGAGAGAGAGAGAGAGAGAGAGAGAGAGAGAGCAGGGCACAGAGAGAGAGAGAGAGAGAGAGAGAGAGAGAGAGAGAGAGAGAGAGAGAGAGAGAGACACAGACAGAAACAGAGAGACAGAGGAAGAGAGACACACAGAGATACACAGACACTGAATCTACTAACTTTGGACCAGTCTGTACATGCTTAACTCCATTAAAGGAATCGTTAAATAAATTCAAAACGCCCATGAGATATGTCTGCTCTGCTTACCGACTCCCATTTCTTTCAGGGAAAGACATAATCTTCATAAAAAGCTAGCTCATAGTATTCTGCACCACATTTGGCAAGATTCACCTATAACAACTGGTTATATCAATGACGCCATGAAATACAGTTAAAATGGTCACCAATGTTCAGCATTCCTGATCTGACAGGCAGGTCAAAATTAGGACAGTGGAGCGCTAATTCCCTCACCTCTTCTCTCAAAGACCTTCAAAGAGATGTGCACTTCAAGTTCTCGAGTAGTAGCTGCAATAACCTCAATTTTGTGCTGTATACCACAAAGCAAACCTCTTTGATTCAGAGATAACAAGGTGTAGACCTGGATGAACACAGCAGGCCAAGCAGCATCAGAGGAACAGGAAGGCTGACGTTTCGGGCCTAGACCCTTCTCCCCAAAACATCAGCCTTCCTGCTCCTCTGATGCTGCTTGGCTGGCTGTGTTCATCCAGCTCTACACACCTTGTTATCTCAGATTCTCCAGCATCTGCAGTTCCTACTATCTCTTTGATTCAGAGTTTGCTCTTTGATTTGTCAGTCAGTCAGTCGTTGCAACATTTTTTTATGTTAATCCATTTAGGTTGGAGCTCTCTATCATTCCCAACTTTGAAACCAGGCTTATCTTCACAGCTGCTGAAACTGTTTTCCAATATCTTCACATTCTTTGCCAAGTGAGGAGGTACAACATAAATCGCATTTGCTTTTACATAGTAGGCAATGATATATATCCTAAATTGCAGCACGGAAACTAGTATATGGGCAAACAGTGCAGTCATTTCACACCAGCGACAATTGCATGCAAGACGTAAAGAATCAGCAGGGCAGCTAGATTATTCAAAAGTGGGGGCTTAAAAAAGAATGTTACCACTTGAAAATTAACACAGCATTTTTAATATTTTGAATAGGTGTGACTTAAATGTTTTGCCCAAAAGAGTGCCACAACTAGATTACGTGTCAAGTCCTTCTGTGAGGCTGTAACTTATAGATACATAAATCGAAAGGACTTATTAATGCTATTGATGACTAGTTAACACCATATATTAGATACTAACATTCACAGCATAAAAGTCTTGTTGGCACAGTGTAATGCCGATACCTTTGGTCTAGAAGGCTCAGGTTCAAGTCCCACATACCATATATGTAGGTTACAACATGTTGACGAAAATATCTACATTAACATTCATATGTTATAACTGTTTACTTCTGGAGTGAGAGGAGAGGGAAAAGAAACAAGAGGGGCTATTGAAACTATCTGGTAGAACAGTCAATTCTAAAGAGTTTAAAAAGGTGAAATTTTAAACCAGTATTCTAAATGAAACAATTCCCTCTATTGAGGGCCCCAGTCGCTTTCACTAGGGAGGAAATTGTCCGACATTACAAAATCTATTTTTGGCCTCCACAAAAAACAGTTTGGATTTTTTAAAAAAAGAACATATTGTAACACCCAGCTAACGCTTAATGTATTTTGTTCTTGACCTCAATTTTGCTCAAAGCTTGAAATTATTGAAGAAATCTCCCCACCCTTGGATGTAATAATTCAGTGGGAGTATATAAACTACATTGCCAAATCTGAGGTCTTACACACTGGATTTCAGACTACAGACATTAAGACATTTCTTTCAGTATGGGGAAAATGAGAAGCTTAACATTTTGAAATCCATTTTAAACATTTTATTTCCAGGGTTTTTTTTAAATTTATTCATTTTTTTTGTTACTAGCTGGCTAGTATTTATTGCCTGTCCCTAGTTACCCTCAAGAAGGTGGTGGTGAGCTGCCTTCTTGAACCACTGCAGTCCACCTGCTGTGTGTTTACCCACAATGCCATTAGAGAAGAAACTCCAGGGTTTTGACCCAGCGACAGTGAAGGAATGACGATATACTCCCAAGTCAGGATGGAGAGTGGCTTGGAAGGGAACTTGAAGGTGGTGGTGTTCCCATATATCTGCTGCCCTTGCCCTTCGAGATGGAAGTGGTCGTGGGTTTGGAAGGTGCTATCTGAGCATATTTGGTGAATTTCTGCAGTGCATCTTGTAGATAGTACATACTGCTGCTACTAAGCGCCCATGGTAGAGGGAGTGGATGCCTGTGGATGTAGTGCCAATCAAGCCAGATGCTTTGTCCTGAATGGTGTCAAGCTTGTTGAGTGTTCTTGGGTCGACACTCATCCGGGCAAGTGGTGAGTATCCATCACACTCCTGACTTGTGCCTTGTCAATGGTGGACAGGCTTTGGGGACTCAGGAAGTGAGTTACTCACCGCAGGATTCCCAGCTTCTGATCAGCTCTTCTAGACACTGTGTTTATGTGGGGAGTCCAGTTGAGTTTCTGATCAATGATAACCCTAGAATGTTGATAGTCGGGGATTCAGTGATGGTAACACCAATGAATGTCAAGGGGCAGTGGTCAGAATGTCTCTTGTTGGTGTTGGTCATAACCTGGCATTTTTGAGCGTAAGCCTGGATATTGTCCAGATCTTGAGGCATTTGGACGTGGACTGCTTTACTATCTGAGTCATTGTGAATGGTACTGAACATTGTATAATCAGCGAACATCCCCACTTCTGACCTTATGATGGAGTGAAGGTCATTGATGAAGCAGCTAAAGATAGTTGGGACAAGGACACCACCCTGAGGAACTCCTGCAGAGATGTCCTGGAGCTGAGATGACTGACCTGCAACAACTACAATCATCTTCCTATGTGTCACGTATGTCTGTAACCACCAAAGAGTTTGCCCCCGGATTCCCATGGATTTCAATTTTGAATTGAATTGAATTGAATCGAATCATTTATTGTCACATGTATCCAATGTAAAACTACAGTGAAAAGTGTCGCCACATATATGGTGCCATTCATATTAACTTAGAATAAGATAAGAAAAAAAAGATAAAAGATAACTTAAGAGAGTCAAATTTTCTTTCCCAGTGCCGCAGTCCCAGTCAAGGCTTTCCAGCCCTCACCATGCCTCCACCAGAGTTCCGCTCCAGGCTTCCCAGCCCATGCCATGTCGCTGCCAGTGTCCCACTCTGAACTGCGTCACCGGGCCAATCTCGCCGCCACTGCCTCACTGGCTTGCTCTTGCCAGCCCACTCTTGATCCGCCGCCGTCACTCTGGTCCATGATCGATCCGCCGTCACAACCTATGCATTCAACTCCAGCCGCGTGGTTCCCAGTCGCAACCCAGGTCTTTCCCAACTCCTTAGATAGATAGTTAAAAGGGATGTGGGGAGATAGAATTACTACAGAGGGAGAGAGAAGATGGGTGAAAACAAAAGAAAAGCCAGGGCTCCTTGGTGCCACACTTGGTCAAATGCAGCCTTGATGTCAAGGGCTGTCACTCTCACCTCACCTCTGGAATGCATCTCTTTTGTCCATGTTTAAACCAAGGCTGTAATGACGTCTGCAGCCAAGTGGCCCTGACAGAACCCAAACTGGGTGTCACTGAGCAGGTTATTGCTGAGCAGGTGCTGCTTGATAGCACTGTTACTGACACGTTCCATCACTTTATTGATGATCAAGAGTAGACTGATGGAGCAGTAATTGGCCGGGTTGGATTTGTCCCGTTTTTTCTGTACAGGACATACCTGGGCAATTTTCCACATCGTCACATAGATGCCAGTGTTGTAACTGTACTGGAACAGCATGGCTACGGGAGCGGCAAGTTCTGGGGCACAAGTCTTCAGTACTATTGTTGAAATGTTGTCAGGGCCCATATTCTTCGCAGTATCCAGTGCCTCCAACCATTTCTATTCACTCCACGTGATATCAAGAATTGTCTGAAGACTTGTATTTGTCATGCTGGGGACTACTGGAGGAGGCTGAGATGGATCATTCACTCAGCACTTATGTGAAAGCTTCAGTCCTCATCTATAGAAGCTTAAGTAGAAGATTATCATGATTAAAAATGTCCTAAACTTGCGTTTCTAGCACAGGAAGCTGGCGAACACGCTAGCACTATACTTCTATCAATGCATTGAACGTTAGTACTCCAATTGTTAAGTTATACAAACAGCTCATCGAAGCAATTCCAACGTTTAGTCCGATCATAGGTGATCGGTCTCTCAAATTTATTTGCTCACAATTGTTTCAAGTACAGACTCTTAAAAATGTATCAATTCAAATCTTGAAAATTCCAGCCATTTCCATGATTCATAAATGTCTGGGGAAGAATTCCAGATTTCAATTACCTATGGATGACAAAGAACTTTCCAATAATCCTAGTAATTCTAATTTGAAAATGTCGGCCCCCAGTTCGATTCCCCGCCAAAGAGAGTAGCTTCTATGAACCAAGGTTCTGATCCAGATTTAAAAGCAGAAAATGCCGAAAAACCTTAGCAGGTCTAGCAGCACGTGTGGAGAGAAATAAGAATTAATGTTTCAGGTCCAGTGACCATTCTTCAGAACTGATTCAGATTTCCAGCATCAGCAGTTCTTTTGGTTTTCTGATCCAGATAGTCATCCTGAACACTCAAGCACAAGAACAACCGGAAGAACACTTATCATTCGCAGTCTTCTCAACAGATTTCTGTCATAATTCCCATTCCACTTTAAATCACCCAATCTCGACAATCTGTAATAGCGAGGAGGCTATTTGCAATAAGGGCATGTTGTGGTTCAAATGCCCATTTGATATCAGCAAGCGACCGATAGCTTCCTTCATCAAGATCTCTAACAATGTGATTTGAAACAAAGCTTTCAAATAATTTCACGTCATTTCAAACAATTGGCAGTTTATTGTGTTCCTCTGTCATTTTGGACACAAAATACTGCCGAAAACAGGAACTGGAACTAAAAGATTCATATATAATTAATTAAGTTTGACGTCATAAAGGGAAGTGTGCGGCTTAACTTTAACAATTCACCGAATTTAACTGTCAAGTGAATAAACTCACCCCTTAGCAAGCAGTGGCACAAACTGGCCCTTTTGCTCATGTTAGAAGAGAAAGTCTGGTGAGAATACATTTTGTTTAAAGTTCTCCCTATTTTCAACAAAAGAAAGTAGTAACTTTGTAACAAACTTTCTTCAACCTTTTTTTGTTGACAATGCTGCAGTGACACGAATTGCACACAATACGTAATGATGTTGATTTCCCCTCATCACATCATGATTTGCAAACTGGCTCTTATTCCATCACCTTTTCAGATGCTTGCAACTGAGCATCTCTGCACCATTTATTAATTAATACCACTGAAGTAGGAAGTAAGGTAAGTATTTTACAGTGAAGATATCGCAATACAGGCAGGCTCCAAGTTGCAAATAGGTTCAGTTCCCGAGGCTGCTCGCAAGTCAATTTTGTACACAAATCGGAACACAATGCAGAACAATATAAAGCAGCCATTTGTACACACAGTAAATATTTGTACGTCAGATCTTCAAAACCACACTCCTGTATGGGACTGTGCTTACAAGTTCAAGCAATTATAAATCAGGGACACCCGATATAGTGACAGCACACTTTGAAGAAAATTATTTTTATTTAAAGAGCTATTGTCGCTGATAAACAGATTTTATTTATATTATCCATATATCTATGGAATGAAACAAAGATGTATAATGTGGCATTTTCTCACCCCTCCTGCTCACCGCCCACTAATCTACACAGAATGGGTTTGAATCTGTCACATTGTGCAGAGATACCAATGGATGACTCAATATCGTGCAATGAAATGGAGTATTTGATAATTCATGCTTGGGCTAAAAGCTACAAAAATATTTGATAATTGTAGACCAAGCTTTCTGTTATTGAAACACCATGTTTAAGTTTATTCAAATAGCACAAAGTGGAACAAAGCAGAAAGAAAGCAAAACTTCACAGTAATTATTGTCAGACAAAGAACACTAATGCTGTACAACTGTTTCATTTCTCTTGTGAAATGAATGAAACAAGAGCTTTGTTGTTGAATCGTGGAACAGGAGTTACGTTTTGGGGTTTCTAGAGGACATATTCTCCTTGGGGGTCAACATCAGCAGACACACTTGGAAGCAATTAAGCTGTCAAATACAAATCATCAAACAGTCTCTTCCATCACTCCCAAACCTTTATGTTAAAATATGCACTTTCGATTCAACATTTAGACTCATTATTGTGACAAAGGATATATCACCATTTGGGAATTTGGATTTTAAGATGAAGGCAAAGAAAGTTTTGGTTTCTGTTCCATTAAACTTTTGTTTTAACAACAGAATTTGAATAGTGAACTGCACTCTAAAAAGTATTTATTTTATTCACTCATGGGGTGTGGGTTTCACTGGCTGGGCCAACATTTCTTGCCCATCCCTTACTGCCCCTTAAGGTGATGGTGTGGAGTTATCTTCTTGAGGTGCTGCAGTCCATTTGGTGCAGGTAGACACTGCTTTCAGCAATGCAGTTCCAGGGTTTTGCTGTTCTTTCAGTGCTGCAAGGTAATTGTATTTTCAAGTCAGGATGATGAGTTGCTTCAAGAGAACTTGCAAGTGGTAGTGTTCCCATGTATCTACTGCCCGTATCTTTCTAAGTGCTCATGAATTTCAAATTTCTAAACTGCATTCTTGTAAATGGCATACTTAAAGGAGACAGAGTAGTGATGAGGTGGGGGTGATGAGGTGGGGGTGGGGTCACTTCCAGGATGGCGACCTTAAATAGTGGTGTGCCACAAGGATCAGTGCTGAAGCCACAATTATTTGAAATATGTATTAATAACTTGTACAATAGCAACATTTAAAAACATTTGGATACGTGCATGGATGGGAAAGTGGAGAAGGATATGAGCCAAATGTGGGCAACTGGACTTGTTGAGTGGGCACCATGGTCAGCATGGACCAGTTTGGGCTGAAGGGCCTGTTTCAATGCTGTATTACTCTATGACTCTTTGTTTGGGCCAGGTACAACTATGCAATCAAATGCAGCCTTTATGACAAGAACAATCAATCGTTCTCATTTTACATCTGGAATTCAGCTCTTTTATTCATGCCTAAACTAAGGTTGTAAACAGATTGAGGAGCTGAATGGCACTGGTGGAAGCCAAACTAAGTACTAGTGAGCAGTTTAGTGCACAGCAAGTGCTGCTTGATTACACTGTTGATGACACTGTCCAGTGCCTTACTGACAATTGAGAGCAGACTGATAAGGCAGTAATTAGCTATGATGTAATAGTCCTTTTCTTGTATACAAGGCAATATGAACAATTATCCACATGACAGACAGCACTGTTGTAGCTATACTCAAAACTTACCTTGGGGGACAGTAAATTTGGAAGCATTAGTCTTGGTACTATTGCCAGAATGTTGTCAAGATCCATAGCCTTTATGGTGCTGAAATGCTTCTTTCTGTTTCTTGATATCGCTTGGAGCGAACAGGATTGGCTGAAGGCTGGCATCTATGATGCTGCGGATCTCTGGAGTATGCCAAGGTGGATCATCCACTCAGTACTTCTGACTGAAAACTTTGCGAATGCTTCAGTCTTACCTTTAACACTACTGTCATTGAGGGTGGGGTTATTTGTACAGAAGGGATCAATTTAGCTCAGTTGGTTGGGCAGTTTGTTTGTGAAGCAGTGTGGTGCCAACAGTTTGGATTCAATTCCAATCACTGACTGAGGCTACTGTGAAGGACTGTCCTTCTCAACCTCTCCCTTTACATGATGTATGGTGGCCCTCAGGTTAGACCACCACTAGTCATCTTTCTAATGAGGGAGCAGCCCTATGGACTGGTAAGACTATGGCGACACAATACATGTTAGTTTGTAGAGAGTCATCTTTCAATGAGCCAGTTAATTCACCAGCACCATTTAGAAATGGATGCGGCAGGATCGCTTAGCCCTGTCCATCACTTGCTTTTTACACTGTTTGGCATGCAAGCAAACCAGTTTTTCAGCTTCACCAGGTTCATTCCTTGTTTTTAGGTACGCCTGCTGCTGTTCCTGGTATTTCCTCCTGCACTCTCCATTGATCCAGGGTTGAACCCCAGGCTTGATGATAATTATTGAATGGACATCATGCCAGATCACGAGGTGGAGACAGATATGATAGTTGTGTTTAAGGGGCTTTTAGATAAGCACATGAATTAGCAAGGAGTAGAGGGATATGGACCATGAACAGGCAGAAGGGATTAGGTTAACTTGGCATAAAGCTCAGGACTATATTATTGCCTGAAGGGCCTGTTTCTGTGCTTTATTGTGCTATGTTCTATGTTGCGCTTGAGTACAATTCCACTGCTGGTGATGGCCCACAGCCTCTTGTAGATTGCCAGCCTTGAATTGCCACAGCTGTTCCAAGCTCATCCTGGATAGATAGTGATAGCGCCACACATCAAAATAGGGGATATTCTTACTGTGAACTTTACCGTGTCCTTAAAAAGGGCTGTATGGTAGTCACTAATGAAAATCTTATCACAGATCTCAGGCATGCTAATTAGGTGCTGCCAATTTTGTGGAAATCCGTAACAACCACCATAATTGGAAATACTGGATGCAAACAAGATGAAGGACACAAACATTAACCCTCCCTAGCTCCAGAGATGCTACTAGACAAAACAAAAATCCTGCTTTATTTACTTCATTTGCTTTTGGATGATTGCAAGGTTCTTCCAGCTCAATCCATGTAACGCATAACCATAAAACACTTCATTTTCCCCCTTAGGAATTCATCTAATGACTCATTTTCAGAGTTAAAGATTTTTCTTGTTTGGTATCATGTTGAACCATGAAACTGGATGATGATTTTTCTGATGAAGGGTCTAGGCCCGAAACGTCAAGCTTTCCTGCTCCTATGCTGCTGCTTGGCCTGCTGTGTTCATTCAGCTCCACACCTTGTTATCTCTGATGATCTGGCATTTGTTATTTCTTTTTTAAGTCTTCATTCACTCAAGTGGAAAGGGAGGAAGGAGCTGTTAGCATTTGTATTGTTTCCAAACAAGAACTTACAGAAAACAGCTCAAGATATTTGTTTTCAGGTTACTCATACTTTGTGACATAAATGCTGGAAAAGGTGAGACAACAAGGTGTAGAGCTGGATGAACACAGCAGGCCAATCAGCATCAGAGGAGCAGGAAAGCTGACGTTTTGGGTCGATGACCCTTCTTCAGACCTTGTTATCACTCTACACCTTGTTATCTCAGATTCTCCAGCATCGGCAGTTCCTACTATCTCTGCTGGATAAGGTGATTGGTTCAGGTCTGGAAACCAGTCTTTAGCTTACATTTCTCTGTAACGGAACCCACTGTGGCTACCAGCAATCGAACTGCTCCTCCTTTTGGAGACAGTGAAGTTGTGCCTGCACTCTCAGATTGCCACAGCTGTTGCATGAAACAGGAAATTCCAGGTGTCAAACCAACATCTGAAAAGTGTCTCACACAAACTGGCACTTCAACATTCCAACCATCAATCACTCACTAATAAGTATGATTGTCCAATATGGTCACAGGTTTGCTATGTAGATTAGATGCATGGGACATCTTTTAATGTGGAAATGATGTCGCGTATCAGCAGACACACGGTCCTTGACAGAAAGTTGAACCAGTTCTAATTGCTGCACTGTATCTTAATACATCATGTTATACAGTCTCTTAGCGATTTAAAAAAAATGTAGACCCAACATCAGCTTACAAGGAGCCTGAAACAGCAAGTCCCAAGAACGGATGGAAATATTATTGTAGGAATACTTATTTTGAGGATATTATATAATACATTGTATATGACACTGCAATGCCACAAAGACAACACAGTAGGGGCTACAGTGACCCAAAGAAGGGACAAGGAGGATAGGAAAGGGGAATGCGTGCACAAGACAGAATGGATGAGGCATGTAAAACTGAGCGAGGCTGCCAATTTTGAGGACTAGAGAAACAGGGAGCAAGGGTGCAGTATCAGAACAGATACAGCATGGCAGAGAGCTAAAGGAAAATCAAACAAGGCTAGCACACAGTGATAACAAAGGAAACCCATCAGAGGCAAAACCTAATGAAACAGGGAAAGACAGCAAAAAGTATCATGAACATCTCAGATACATTCAATACCTCATCATGAAGGAATGCTCAGTCTTCCCAAGTTCAGGCACTTTACTGCACAGCACAATCTCAGAGGAATTCAGAATCTGGCTTATGACCTAAAAATGTGCCAAGCATTAAGACCAATGCTTCTGGACAATCCTTGCCAACTTTTAAAGACAAGCAGATTGATATTTACTGTTTCTGAGCTCTGAACAGGGTCCTTTGGAAAACCCTCAGGGTCCAACAACTCTTTCCCTGTCTGGGGCACTCATATGGAAACACACACAAAGTCCAAACAATTCCACCCATCTAACACCCCTTTCACTTCCTCTAATTACTTTTGGGATCTGTCCAAATTAAAAAACCTTGCACAAGAATAAATCTCGCACAAATTATATTTCATTTCACAATGGACCTCTTCCAGTACGTTTAACACCTGCACACTCAAAGGACAGCACAGAATGTGCAAAACACAAACAAACCAACTACAGAATCTTAGGCAACAGGTAATAATAGATGGGTGTGAGGGGGTGATTCCTCTATTACCTGAAGCAGAAAGCCTTAATGCTAGCTTCAGGTAATATTTTCAGGATATGACAACCTGGATTCAAATGACCTTCAGATCATTTGTGGGTGTCAGCACATGATTCTATTCAGTTATGGAGCATTTGGACAGTCAGTAAAAACCAAAACGACTGGGAGATCTTGAACATCGAATCAAGGAGCTGCAGAGGAGAAACGCTGAGATGACAGGCTATGGAAGATACTCCAAGGGTTAGTAATAGAAATAGGGACCACATTTCTTCATTCACCTACGGGACGTGAGCATTGCTGGCTGGCCAACATTTATTGTCCACCCCTAGCTGCCCTCAAGGAGGTGGTGATGAGGAGCTGCCTTCTTGAATCTTTGCAGACCATGTACTGTAGGTAGACTCACATTGCTATATGGGAGGAAATGCCAGGAATTTGACCAAATGACATTGAAAGAACAGCAGTACATTTCCAGAATGGCGAGTACCTAGGAGGAGTACCTGCAGCTGGTGGCATTCACATTTATCTGCTTTCCTTATCCTTTTTAGATAGAAGTGGTTGTGGGTCTTGAAGGTGCTGTCTAAGGATCTTGGGTGAATTTCTGAACTGCATCTTGTTGGCAGTACACATAACTGCTACTGAGTGTCAGCGGTGGAGGGAGCAGACGTTGTGGATGTGGTGCCAATCAAGCCGGCTGCTTTATCCCGGATTGTCACAGATGTCCATAGCACAGAAAACAGCCCTTTGGCTACTGGAGTCTGTGCTGGTCAAAAACAACCACCTAACTCTTGCCAAATCCAGCACCTGGCCCATAGGTGCCAAAAAAACTTGTGATGCCAAAAAATACACTTAAAAATGTTATGGATTTCTGCCTGTCCCACCCTTAACAGGCAGTGTATCTACTCTTCCCACCTCACTGACCAATCCCCACCACTGCCTACCTGCACTCACCTATCACCATCCCACCTACCTTCCCCAGCCCCACCCCCACCCTCCTCTCTCTATTTATTTCCCCATTTCCCCTCCCCCATTTCTGAAGAAGGATCCCGACCCGAAATGTCAGCTTTCCTGCTCCTCTGATGCTGCCTAGCCTGCTGTGTTCCTCCAGCTCCACACTGTGTTATCCAAGTCTGTCCAATCTCTCTTCCTAAGTCTCAAGCCCAGGCCACATCCTGATAAATCTCCTCTGCATCCTCTCCAGTCATATCACATCTCTCCTGTGACGTGGATTCTGGAACTGCACACTATACTCTAGCTGTCACCTAACAAATGTTTTATACCGTTCAAGTATCAACTTGCTGCTCTTAAACTCTATACCTCAGCTAATAAAGACAAGTATACCATATGCCTTGTTAACCACTTTATCCACCTGGCCTGCTACCTTAAAGGACCAGTGAAAGTGACACGAAGGTCCCTCCGATCCTCAGTGCTTTCCAGGGTCCTACTGTTCATCAGACATGCCTTTGCCTTGTCGGTCTTGCCCAAGATGGCACTGACATGGCAAGTAGCGTTCCGGCTGCATAGCCTGTCCACTCCAGGCCAGCGGCATCGTTTTCCCTACGTATTTTTCATTTTCTTTCTTTTCTTCTTTCTTTCTTTCTTCCTTCATCAGCAGCATGAACCGAGGGCTCCTGGCAGCAGCAGCGCATGCAACCTGGACTCCTGGCAGCAGCAGCAGGTGGCAGTAGGCCTGGAGCCTAGAATGTCGGTGGTGGCGGTAGCACACAGAGCCTGGACTCTTGACAACGATAATGCCCAGAGCAGGGATTCCTGGTGGTGGCAGGCCTTGAGTCTAGAATCTTGGCAGTGGCGGTGCCCAAAGCGGGTACTCCTAACAGTAGGCCCGGAGCCTGGACTCTTGGCAGTGTCAGCGGCAGCAGAGCTGAGGTATCAGCATTGTCATTGCTGTGCCCAGAGCAAGTTTCCTTGAAGACTAGGCCACCTTGCAGAAACACTGAAGCAGTGCTTGAGACCCCAATTTGAACAGAAGATGGGCTCCTATTTAAGTAATTTCTTTTTATCCTTACTGTTCCTCAAAATGGTGCTGAATTGTGGCAATAAAAGACTTTTCATTGTATCTTCAAGATATATGTGAAAATAAATAGATCATTAAACATTCATTCAAGTGCCTCACAAACAGTCTAGATTCTTGAGTTTTGTTGGAGCTGCACTCATTCTAGCAAGTGGAAAGTATTCCATCATTCTCCTGAGTTGTGCCTAGTGGATGATTGACAGGCAACATATTATCTAAATAGAAAGAAACTTTAGAGCGCTTCAGTGCAAAGTGATCTGGTTGATCTTATGCATGAATTGCAGAAAACAGGGTACAGAAGGTAACAAGGAAGGCAAATAGAATTTTGGTATTTATTGCCAAAGGAAGATAGTATAAAAGTAGGGAAGTATTGCTGCAATTATACAAGACATTACCACGACTGCATATGGAGTATTGCATACTTCTATGGTCCCCTTACTTGAGCACGGCTGTAGTCATTGCAGGCAGTTCAGAGCAGGCTCACTAAATTTATTCCAGAGATGAGGCGTTTCTTTTATGACAAGAGATTAACGATTTAGGCTTCTACTCTCAGATGAATGAGTGATCTAATTGAGACATACAAGATGCTAAATGGGATTAACAAAATAGACGTAGAAAGAATCGGAGATACCAAGAACTGCAGATGCTGGAGTCAAGAGAGTCAACAGTGTGGAGCTGGAGGAACACAGCAGGTCAGGCAGCATCAGAGGAGTAGGTTTCTTCACCTGGTAATCTAGAATGAGAGGGCATAGTTTTAGGATAATGAATAGTGGGTTTAAAACAGAAATGAGGATTAATTACTTCTCTCAAAGGGTCCTGAATCTGTGGAATTCACAACCCCAGAGTTCATGGATGCTGGGGCATCAAGTAAATTTAAGGAGAAAATCAAGAGTTTTTTTTTTAAATAGTCATGGGTTGAAGGGTTCCAGAGAATGGGAAGGAAAGTGCAGCTGAGGCAGAGAGGAGATCGGATATGACTGTATCAAAGGCAGAGCAGGCTAGAAAGGTTGAATTGCCCATTTCTGCTCCTAGTTCTTAGGCAAGTGAGGAGGTGAGTTACTTGCTGCAGTACTCCTAGCCTCTGATCTGCTCATGAAACCACCGTATTTATGTGGCAAGTCCAGTTCAATGGTAACTATTTCCGACGTCAGTTTTGCACAATAGATTACATGGCTCCTTGAAGGCTACGGGGTCAGGGAGGCTTTAAAAGGATTTAGATTAAAACTAGCGTTCGTGGGAGCTAAAACACCGACACAGTAATTAGGTACATTGAGATAACAAGGTGTAGAGCTGGATGAACACAGCAGGCCAAGCTGACCCTAAACGTCAGCTTTCCTGCTCCTCTGATGCTGCTTGGCCTGCTGTGTTCATCCAGCTCTACACCTTGTTATCTCAGATTCTCGGGCATCGGCAGTTCCTACTATCTCTGAAACAATTAGCTATTTTCATCTTTTCAATTGCATGTCACACGAAGTTAAAATCGGAATGCGACCACAAATTAATACCTCCCTCCCAGCATTCCGCAAGATTGGGGTTCCTCTCCCGCAATTTGGTAGAATTCCCGATCAGCAGCTCAACCAAACTGCAAGTACTCCTCATCCCATTTCAAAACACTGCACAATTCCCAGAGTTCACTGCTACAACCCGAACCATTAACTGTATGTTTATACTGTATAAAATTTTCAAAAACAATAGAACGACAGAAACTTTGTTTATATATCACGAACAAATTCCGCACAAAAGTCTCACATACTTCACCAAGGGATTCAATTGCAAAACAATTGGGTTTTTTTCCCCTTCCAGCAACGGCAGAATATTTTGCTAGCTCAGGGCTCTGAAACCTGCATTTGCGGAGACCTGCTGCTGCTTCATGCGAGTCATCACCCTCAGCCTCTGGTTTGCCCGAAACACGGTCTTCCAATGTCGGCCCATACCAAAGAGGACGTCGGCCAGAGAGGAAACGCAGCCCCAACTTCTCCCTCGGCAGCGCCCCAATTCGGGCTGCCAGAGAGTCGGAGCTTCGCGTCTGGAAATATAGCCTCGTACTCTCCCCCAGCACAATACAGCAGCTGGGTAACGAGAGGAAATTTGCATAAACATATATCCAGGAGACAGCTACGTTTTTAAATATTCTGACTTTACATTAGGGGAGGGGAAATGCTTGTGCCAGAATGTCGTTGTTACTATACACGCTTTAAAAATGATATTTTAACAAAAAATGTTGGACTTGATGATAAACGATGCATGTGTAGTGAAGCAATAATGAAGTACTTGTGATCATAAAGTTAGTGATTTCAATAAACTTGAATGTGCTGATTATAATTACATGGCTAGTTTCTATTTAAAAACAAAATTTATTAACATTGTACTTGTGAGAACTGACACGTACTTCAAGATATTGCCTTGTCCGAATTCAAAACAATTACTGTTCTTATTATCAAGATTGCTGTTGGCACGGGTCATAGTACAAGATAATGAGAGGAAAGGTTAACAAAGTTGGTGTGGGACAGCAGGAGTGTCTCTTGCCTCCTGCCCAAAGGTGTTTCCAATGTCCAAATAGGTTGAGTAATTGCCTCATTGCCACTCATCTCACAAAGTTTAGGAATACATAACAACTTCATGGATTTTCCTGTACCAGCCTACGAATGTGGAGGAAAAAGTGCCCAGAGCAACATCAGGTGGTTTACAATAATTTGATTGTTTATTCCTGGTAAGTTCTTTCCTACCTGCATGCCCCCACCAGTAACATCATACATAAACATACAAGCAGGTTCTACTATATATGCTGATGACACTCAGATCTTGCTCATTGTCATCTCTCTATTCCTCCAATGATACAAAATTAGGAGGTATTGTTGACAGCGAGGAAGGTTATCAAAAATTATCGAGGGATTTGATCAGATGGGGAAGTGGGCTGAGGATCGGCAAATGCAATTCAACACAGATAAGTGTGAGGTGTTGTACTTTGGAAAGTCAAACCGAGGTAGGACTTATACTGTAAATGGTAAGGTCCTGAGGAGTGTTGTGGAACAGAGGGACCTGGGAGTATGAGCACATGGTTTGTTGAAAGCAGCATCACAGGTAGACTGGGTGGTGAAGAACCGTGATCCAGTCTCCCTTCACCTCCAACACCCCCCCCCTCCGCAGCCCCACTGCACCTTCCCCCACAACCACTAAAGGTGCAACACCTGCCCATTTACCGCCTCAATCCCCACTATCCAACGGCCCAAACATACCTTCCAGGTGAAACAACACTTCACCTGCACTTCCCAGAATCTAGTCTACTGCATTCGCTGCTCACAACGTGGTCTCCTCTACATGGAGAAACGAAGCGTAGATTGGGGGAACACTTCATAGAACATCTGCATTCTGCTCACAAAAGAGACCCTGAGCTACCTGTTGCCTGCCGCTTTAACACACCACCCTGTTCCCTGGCCAAGATCTCTGTCTCCAGCTTCCTGCAGTCTTCCAGCGAAGCGCAACGCAAGCTAGAAGAACAATACCTAATTTTCCACTTGCCCTCCAGACTCAATATTGAGTTCATTAATTTTAGGGCCTAACTTTCCCATGTCGTAGCCCCCTACCCCACACACCAGGCCTTGTTATCACATAGCCTGCTATTATACACCACCTATTGTTAGTCACTAACAGTCACCATTAACAACTATTCACCCTCTGAGCCAGATAGTTATCAATTCCTTTGTCTGTCCAACTGCTCTTCTCTCTCTACGGGCTCTAGCCTATTGTTTAGTCCCTACCCCATGCCTCTCCCTATTTTCTGCTTACAAGCCATTTTCCCAGCTACCATCAGTTCTGAGGGAGAGTCACTGGACCCAAAATGTTAACTCTGATTATTTTCTTCACAGATGCTACCAGAGCTATTCCAGCAACTTCTGTTTTTGTTGGTGAAGAAGGCATTCAGCATGCTGGCCTTCAAAGGGTGCATTGAGCATAGGAGTTGGGACATTATGTTACAGTTGAACATAGAACATAGAACAGTATAGCACAGTACAGGCCCTTCGGCCCACGATGTTGTGCTGACCTATTATCCTACAAAGATCAAACTTTCCTGCATACCCTACATTATATTATCATCCATGTGCTCATCCATAAAGTCACTCAAGTATCTGACTCCACGACAACTGCCGGCAGTGCATTCCACACGCCCACCACTGTGTGTAAAGAAAATTGTTGTACAAGTCATTGGTGAGGCTGCACTTGAATGATTGTATACAGCCTTCTTCACCCTGTTACACAAAAGACATTGTTATACTGGAAAGTGTGCAAAGAAGATTTAAAATGACGTTGCCAGGACTAATAGGCCCAAGTTATAGGGAGAGGTTGTCTGGTCTAGGGCTTTATTCCTTAGAACATAAAAGAATGAGGGGTGACCTTACTGAGGTGTATAAAGCCGTGAGGGGCACAGATAGCATGAATGCATAAAGTCTTTTTCCCAGGGATGGGGAATTGAAAACTAGAGGGCATAGGTTTAAGGTGTGAGGGGAAAGATTTAAGACCGACCTGACGGGCAACTTCTTCATGCAGAGAGTGGTGTGTATGTGGAATGGGCTGCCAGAGAAAGTGGTTGAGGCAGGTACAATAGCAACATTTAAAAACATTTTGATAGGTATATGGATGGGAAGGGTTTAGAGGGATATAGACCAGATCAGTCTTCCTGGGAAGCAACCAAAGGAAAACAGTGGGCCTGGACAGTGTCCCCAACCAAGCACTCAGATCCTGTGCGGACCAACTGGCGGAGGTATTCACCAACGTCTTCAATCTCTCGCTCCTACAAGTTGAAGTCCCCACCTGCTTCAAGAAGACCACCATCCTCCCCATGCCCAAGAAAGCACATGCAGTGAGCCCTAACGACCACCGCTCAATACCTCGGACTTCAATTATCACGAAGTGCTTCAAGAAGCTGGACATGTCCAAAATCAAGTCCAGTCTCCCAACCTGCCTCAATCTGCTACAGTTTGCCTACCGACATAACAGGTCCACAGAGGATGCCGTATCATTAGCCCTGTACTCATCTGGACAACAAAGACAGCTACGTCAGACTCCTGCTCGTTGGCTACAGCTCCACCTTCAACACCATTATCCCATCCAGACTCATCTCAAAACTGCGTGACTTTGGTCTCAGCTCCGTCCTCTGCAACTGGATCCTCAGCTTTCTGATCCATAGGCTGCAGTGAGGATAAGCAGCTGCATCTCCTCCACAATAATCCTCAACACTGGAGCCCCCGAAGAAAGCGTCATTAGCCTCCTACAATACTTCCGTACACCTACGACTCCGTTGCCAAATTCTGAATGCGATCTACAAGTTTGCTGATGACACCAACATAGTGGGACGAACATCTAACAACGACAAGTCAAAACGCAATAGAGACAGCGCTTGGTGACATGGTGCAATGAAAACAAACAAACAATCAATCAATCAGCCTCTCAACGTCGGCAAAACTAAACAACTGATCATCAACTTCCGAAAGAAAGGAGAACACGGCCCAATCTACATCAACGGAACTGAGGTTGTGAGGTTGAAGAGCATCAAGCTCCTCGGAGTGACGATAACCAACGAACAGTCCTAGACTTCCCGCATAAATATGTGGCAGCCAAGACGGCATAACAATGCCTCTTCTTCCTCAGGCAGCTCAGGAAATTTGCCATGTCCATAAGGTCCCTCACCAACTTCTACAGATGCACCATTGAAAGCATACTGCTTGGGCGCATAATGGCCCGTGTGGCAACTGCTCTGACCACGACCATAAGAAATTAAAGAAGGTGATGTGCAAAGTCCAGACCAACACGGAAGCCAGCCTTCCATCCATGGACTCTATTTACATGGCCTGCTGCCGCAGAAAGGCGGCCAACATTAAAGACCCATAGCACCCTGGTAATGACCTCCTACAAGCTCTTCCATCAGGCAGAAGCACAAACAGGTTCAGGAATAGCTTCTTTCCGGCCGTTATCAGACTGTTGAATGGATGCTAGCATCAAATAATGTAACTTGCAATGTAACCTGTATGCCTCTAAGTCTTTTTGATCTGTATATCCTTTGCTTGCTGCTATCTGCCTGTACCGCTCCTAAACAAAGCTTTTCACTGTATTTTGGTACACGTGACAATAAAATCAAAATCAAAATGTGGGCAATTGGAACGAGCCAAGCGGGCACTATGGTCAGCATGTTTCACTTGTCCTGGGATGCTCAGCTTCATTTCATAAGAAACAAATAGTAAATGCGATAAATTACCATTTGAATTATTTTAATTGTGCAAGTTGAGTTGAAGATGATTGAGAGAAAATATACACAAAGTGAGAAAGGAAATAGAAAGATGGTGTTGTGATTTTACAGTCAGCTGCAAAAGAATAGTGTTTGTCACTCATGTACTTGGAATTACCCGATGACAGGTTTTTAAGCAGTAGCTTGCGGCTCTGAGAGGTTTTTGTCAGCGTATTACAGCAGATTTACACAAGGAAAGCAACAGCATGTTGAATTCTAATCCTCTAGAGGAAGGGGGCAAGGGGAACAGATGGTGTGCAGGCCTAGTGTAAAACGGATGTTACTGATGGTGAAAGAGAAATAGTGAGTTATTTGATATAATAAACACAGTAGATTTCGCAGAACCAGTAGATGATGTGTATTTGAAATTAAGAGGCATTCAATAACATTCCACATAAGAGACAAATATACAAGGTAAGAGTTCATAGTTTTGGGGGTAACATGTTAGCATAGATACAGGATTGGTAATGTTTAATTAGTGGAGTACCACAGGCATTAGTGCCAGGCCCTCAGCTACTTATAAACATTATTAATGAATTGGATGAAGGGACTATGTGCAGTTAAAATTTTCTGATGACAAAACAATAAGTAAGAAATCAAGTTGCAATGAGTGTACATAGGTTAAGTGTCTGGACAAAAATTTGGCAGATGGAATATAATGTGGGAAATTGTAAGCTTGTCAACCTTGGGCAGGAAGAGAGAAGCAGCCTACTATTTAAAAGACTTTAGCCACATATCCTAATCTCTCCTTTGTTTTCCTGACATCGATGAAGCTCCTTCAATTGGTCTTCAACATTTAGAGTGTCTGTATAAAAATGATCAGTTGCTGTTATGTAGTGACCCATGCATCTAAATTGATCACTTATCAAATTAAATAAGAAAACATACAGCCACATAACTGTTTCTACTGAAAATTCAATCACTTGTTCATACTTTTTGTATCCATCACTTTAATGTCTGTTTTCTAATGTTGAGTTAGAGACAACAATATCCATGTGGTATTTAATAAGAAAGCACAAAATTCTAGTTACCGTTATAAACTCACTCAAAGTAACCTTTCACTTGCACCAGTCGTGACTTTCTCCACATCCACATGTTCAGGCAAATATTAATTAAGGGTTGTCTTCCCACCCATTTTAAGGCTTTTTTTAAAGCCATTAGGTTTCTTCCAGTACCACCAATTGCTGCAAGAGCGGAATTGACTCACTTTTAAAGGTATGAGGTCTGCTTTGTGTCTGGAATCACATGTAGGCCAGGCCAGGTAAGAACAACAATGTGGTTGACTCTCAACTGTCCTCTGAAATAGCCTAGCACACTAAATCACTTCAAGACTAATTAGAGTTAGTGCTGGCCTGGTCAAAAAACTTCCACATCCCATGAAAGAATGAAAGAATAAACTAAATGCGCTGTTCAACCAGCAGCCAATGTAGCTCAGTAAGCACAGGAGTAACATGCAAAAGCATTTGGTCTTCCTTAGTACCTGCAGAGTTCAGATAACCCAAAAATTACAAAAGATAGAATGTAGGAAAAACGGCCAGGACAGCAATGGAATTTTCAAGCCTAGAGGCAACTAAGGTTTGGATAAGGGTTTCAGCATCAAATAAGCTGAGGCAGGAACACAGTCAGTCAAAGATACAGTCTCAGTGATGACACAGACATGTGTTTGAACACTCATCACAGGATTGAACATTACACCAAATCTGTAAACAGTCTAGTTCAGCTTTAGACAGTTGCCAGGGAAAGGGATGTAATCAGTGACAAGGGAATAGTGTTTGTGGCCAGGAAACTAGCAAATGATTTCCTAATTCTGGTGCAATTTCTTTACTAAGTTTAGTATCGCTGGAAAAAAAAAGATATATTTTGCCAGAGTTTTGCCTTTCATTAAAGGACAATTTGTAAGAATACCAATTCAAAGGAAAAACATTGTATGAGAGAAGAGTACTGATTGCTTAGCAAATGAACTTTGATTGCAGAGATGTTGCCATGGAGAATGCAATTAAGATTATGGCTGACAATCCTGGCAGCTTTATTTAAATACGAACCAGGCAGGGTGACTCTGATTAATCAATGGATTATCCTGAGAAATAAACAAGAGAATAGATTTCACTGACTTTAACACCCAGCACTTCACCTACTTCAGACATACTTAGCCTTCCAGGGTATTCTAAGGTAGACCAGTCACTGGTGCTGCTACTACAGTAGCGTTCTTCATTAATGTTTTGTTGCCACCAAGCCAAAAGCATGCATTGATTTTACTGAATTGTGTAACAACAATCAGCAATCAGTACTCTTCTCTCATGGGCGGCACGGTGGCTCAGTGATTAGTGCTGTTGCCTCACAGCCAGGGACCCGGGTTCGATTCCACCCTCGGGCGAGTGTCTGTGTGGAGTTTGCACATTCTCCCTGTGTCTGCTTGGGTTTCCTCTGTGTGCTCCGGTTACCTCCCATAGTCCAAAGATTTGCAGGCTAGGTCGACTGGCTACGCTAAATTGCCCGTAGTGTTCAGGGATGTGCACATTAGATGAGTTATAGGCGGGAGGGTCGGTGTGGAGTTGTTGTGCCAAAGGGCTGATTCCACGCTGTAGGGATACTATGATTCTATGAAAATCATATACGAGTTTCAACGTCGGTATATATGCGGAGAAGGGCACGCCAGCTGGAGCTCATCCGCTCCACCCATTCTTTTTCTCTTTTTCTTCCTTTTAGTGCTTTCTTTTCCCCTTCTTCTCTCACAGTTTTGGATGACTTTCAGCCGCCGGCAGGTGACAACTTCCGGCTTGGCGTGGCAACCTCCCAGCTTCGCAGTATGACATGGCAGCTTCCGAACCAGATGCAGCAGCTTTCCAGCTTGACGCAGCAGTCTCCCTGTAGGCCTCGCGGCATGGCATGGCGACCTTCCAGCCTGTCAGTGTGGCGTGTCACCAGCACAGTATGGAGCCAGGGCACTGTGCAGAATGGAAGCTGGGTGCCAGCATGATCTGTTGTACCGAACTTATATTTCTGCAATGCTGGACATTTTTTTTTCTATTGTCTAAGATGTTGTAACTAAAGAAGTTGTGCTTAAGTATTTCTGCATCTAAGTCGGCATTGTAATTGGCAACACATAAATCTTTCACTTTACCGTTCTGATTGAGTATATGTAACAATTAAGGCTATTTATTCTATTCTATGTGCCAAAAGTTGGAGGGTCAAACAGCATATTTCTTCAGGTGTTCGCAATAGGCAAGGTACTGACCTTACCCAATCAGGCTACATTTACAAACCCAAGAGCATCCAACAGAAGATGTGATTGGACATCATTTGTCAAGTAATCCTGAGTGTACAGAGAATTATGCCAATAAATTTATGATTGTCAGTCAGTCTTGCAGTATGGTGCACTTGCATGCAATAGATGTGACTGATATTAATATATAAAAGGTTCTGTTCTTTGCAGATAAAAAAAACATGTACATGCATCGTACTTGTCAAGTCAACAAATCATGCGTCATGGCAGGGCAACCCCTTGACAAATTAAAATCAACCAAACTGGGTTAAATTTAATTGAAACCTGGCAGTTGACTCTCAGTCATAATCTAATTATATCCTCCTTGGCAATGTCTCTCCAATCAGAGCTCATGTGCCAACCAATCGACACTCTCTTCTCATACACTATTTTAAAAAATTGCTTTCATTAGTACATTTAATTGTTCTGATGAGTCTAAAATGAAAAGCTTCAACAAAATATGTCCTTATTTGAGCCACACTCAAGATATGTACCACCAACTAACGACTTGAATACTAATTTCTTTAAGTTCCTTACCCTCAATTAGATCCTTACTTCCTTTGTGTTTCTGTGTCTTCTACCCAGAAGAGAGTTACAAAGTTTTAGTTTAATATCTCACCCATTTCCTTATTCGTCAAAGGGATTTACACAGAGAAGGCACAGTGAGGCACTGAAGTACTAAACAAGTAAATTGAACGTGTCTTTACCAACACAGAGGCTAAACGACTCACTGAAAGGAAGGAAATTATATAGCAAATGGGCTAAAAATAGCTAAACAGATTGCATTGATGTATTTAACAGTTGATAATTCACCAAAATCATAACAGTTGGGTCAAGGATACTGAAGTAAGAAAGCATGGAAACTCAAGAGGCACTGAAAATAATCTGCCAATCCTTCTTAAATATGGGGCCTGGAGAAGTGATAACATTACACCCTTGTTCAAAATCTGATGCAAGGATAAACCCAACAACAACTGGCCAGTCAGTTTAACTCGGGTGGGGAACCAGCCAAAAATAATAATGGAACAGAACTAACACAGTCACTTGGAAAGCTACGCATTAATTATGAAACCCAGCATGGATCTGTTAAAGGCAAAGAGCATTTGAATAACTTAATTGAGTTTTTAAATGAGGGAAGAGAGAGGGTTTTTGAGGGTAACATGACTGATGTTGTGGACATGGACTCACAAAGGCAATTGATAAAATGCCTTATGATAGGCTTGTCAGCTAAACTAAAGGCCATGGAACAAAGGGGACAACGGCAGCGTGGATACAAAGCTGTTGGAGTGACATAAAACAGCAATGAACTTTCTTTTGAACTGGAGGATGTTAAACAATGGGAAAATGACCTAGACATATGGCACCAAATTTACAAATGACACAAAACACAGAAGTATTAATAGCTATATAAAAGGATAATGATAGACTTTAAGAAGATAGCTAACGGAGGCAGGCAGGTAGAATGGACAGATGTGTCAGATGAAATTTAATGCAGAAACGAGTGCAGTGATTCATTTCAGTAGGAAAAATGAAATGAGACAATTAGAAAAGATACAATTCTAGTGTGGGTGTAGGGTAGACAGGCTTTAGGGTAAATGTGCACACATTGAAAGTGGCAGAGCAAGTTGAGAAAGTGGTTAAAAGGCATACAGGATCCTGAACTTTACAAATACAAAAAGGTGAAAGTTCATAGTAAACTTTTTATAAAAACACTGAGTCAGCCCCTAATGAACTATTGTACTCCGTTCTGGGCATCTCATTTTGAGACAAATTCCAGTGAGTACAAGCCCAGTTGATCCAGTCTTTCTTCATTCGTCAGTCTTGCCATCCCAGGAATCAGTCTGGTGAACCTTCACAAGAATGTCATTCCTCAGACTAGGAGACCAAAACTGCACACAATACTCAAGGTGTGACCTCACCCAAGGCCCTGTATAACTGCAGCAAGACATCCCTACTCCTATACTCAAATCCTCTCATTACGAAGGTCAGCATGCCATTAGCTTTCCTGCTGTGGAAGTGTGGGTATTGGACCACATTGGACAAAGTCAAAAAAAAACATCACAGGACACCAAAGTCTTGATAAAAGGATCCCGACACAAAACATTGACTCTCCTGTTCTTCTGATATTGCCTGACCTGCTGTGTTCCTCCAACTTACCAGACTGTATTGACTGACTCCAGCATCTGCAGTTCTTGCTATCTCCCTGTAATCCAACAGGTTTACTTAAAAACACTACCGTTCGGAGCATTGCTCCTTCCTCGGGTATAGTGAGAGAGAGGAGGTATCAAGACACAGAATTTATTAAGTAAAAGATCAAAGGATCATACAACTGACGTAAATATATTGAATAAACCTAAAGTGGCTGGCTGACGCCCTCCTGTTAAATCTTTAATCCATTAGAAAGGAGATGCGGGTTTTGATTAATTAAACGAAAATCCCAGAATTTCTTTCAAGTCACTGGCCCAATATAACTGAAGGTTTTATCAATGTAAGCAAAGGTGACATCTCAGATCAGACAATGCATTTTAGGTGTAAAGCCTTGTTTAGAATCTGCGTTTTAACTTGGAGTCAAACCGGTTTTATTTCCAAAGCAGGAATTTATAAAGTGTCCCACTGACTGACTGTGTATTCAAATTTTTTAATTTTTGACAAAATTGAATCTGCAAATGCAAATTCACCTCATAGATTTGTGCGTGTGCACACGCGGGCTTGAATGTGAGGGAGTGTGCGTGGCAGTGTGTGGGTGTGTGCATGTGTGCGAGAGAGAGAGTTTGTGTGAGAGAATGCGCATGTGTGTGTGTCTGCTTGTGATACAAGAGTGTGCGCATAGATGTGTATAACGTGGTGAGGTCACCTGTAGTGCAACATGAACCCAAGATCACGGTTGAGGCCATCCTCATGGGTACCGAACTTGGCTATCAGCCTCTGCTTGGCGACTCTGCATTGTTATGTATTCCAAGATCTGTCTTGGAGGACATTTACCAAAGATCTGAGGCTGAATGCCCTTGACTGCTGAAGTGTCCCCCAACTTGGAGGGAACACCCTTATCTGGCAATTGTTGCAAAGTATCTATTCATCCATTGACATAGCATCTGCATGGTTTCACCAATATACCATGCCACAGGGCGTCCTCGCTTGCAGTGTTTTTCCTTTCTCTCTATTCAATTTTTGTGGGACATAGGCATCGCTGGCTGGCCGGCATTTCTTGCCCATCCCCAGTTGCCCTTGAGAAGGTGGTGGTGAGCTGCCTTCTTGACCTGCTACAGTCCTCCTGCTGTGGGTTGACCCACAACGCTATTAGGCACGGAATTCCAGGATTTTGACCCAACAACAATGAAGGAACAGCCATATATTTCCAAGTCAGGATGATGAGTGACTTGGAGGGGAACTTGGTGGTGTTCCCATATGTCTGCTGCCCTTACTGTTCTAGATAGAATTGGTCGTGGGTTTGGAAGGTGCTGTCTGAGGATCTTTGGTGAACTCTTGCAGTATACCTTGTAGATAGTACACACTGCTGCTACTTAGTGTTGGTGATGGAGGAAGTGTATGCTTGTGGACGTAGTGCCAATCAAGCGGGCTGCTTTGTCCTGGATTGTGTCAAGCTTCTTGAGTGTTGTTGGGGATACACTCATCCAAGCAAGTGGGGAGTATTCCATCATACTCCTGACTTATACCTTGTAGATGGCGGACAGGCATTGAGGAGTCAGGTGGTGAGCTACTCACCACAGTATTCCTAGCTTCTGGCCTGTTCTTGTAGCCACTGTGTTAATGTGATGAGTCCAGTTAAGTTTCTGGTCAATGATAACCTCCAGAATGTTGATAGTGGTGGCTTCAGAGATGGTAACACCATTGAATGTCAGGGGACGGTGGTTAGATTGTCGTTTATTGGTGATGGTCATAGCCTGGCATTTGTGTGGCACAAATGTGTATTAGATAGACAACATTGGCCGAGTCATGAGTATCTCAGATGGACGTGGTAGGTGATGTTCCCACAGGTGATGGTAGTATCCATGTCGATGATCTGACATGTCTTGCAGAGGTTGCCATGGCAGGGTTGTGAGGTGCTGCGGTCGATGTTGTCCTGAAGGCTAGGTAGTTTGCTTCAAACAATGGTCTGTTTAAGATTTGGTAGTTGTTTGAAGTGAGAAGTGGAGGCTTAGGGAAAATCTTGGCAAGGTGCTCATCATCATCGCTAATGTTTTGAAGGCTGCGAAGAACGAGGCGTAGTCTCTCCGCTTTGGGGAAGTACTGGACGATAAAGGGTACCCTATCAGTTGTATCCCGTGTCCGTCTTCTGAGGAGGTCATTACGGTTTTTCACTGTGGCCCTTCAGAACTGGTGATCAATGAGTTGAGCATCATATCCCATTCTTATGAGGGCGCCCTTCAACACCTTCAAGTGTTTGTCGAGTTTCTCCTCATTTGAGCAGAACCTGCATATGTGTTAGGCTTGTATGTGGGGGATGGCTTTTTTTTGAATATGTTTAGGGTGGAAGCTAGAGGAGTGCAGCATCATGAGGTTATCCGTAGGCTTTCGGTAGAGTGAGGTATTGAGGTGTCTGTCCTTGATGGAGATGTGCATGTCCAAGTCCAAGAATGAGACTGATTCTAAAGAGCAGTCCATGATAAGTCTGATGTTGGGATGAAACTTGTTGATATCACTATGTAGTTGTCTCAATGATTCCTCACCAGGAGTCCAAAAGAAAATGTTCCCACTGTGTCTGGTGTATAGCATTGGCTAGAGGTCCCTGGTTCGAATACAGGTTTCGCCTTTTGGTGAAACTAAATTATGGAAGCTCCACTCTGGGTATCTCAAAAAGCTTGCAGTTCCGGTTAATGCATTCCAGTTAGTTGTTCTGCTTTTGATGCTTTCAGAGTACAACCCAAATCCTCCCAGTACTTCTGCTTACTCGCTGTTCTGCACGTTATTTCTAATCTCACACACTCACGCTCACACTCACACACATGCAACACATACATAAATCTATGGGTGAACTTGCATTTCTGGATACATTCTATTTTGTTCAAAAAGCACACAATTTGTAGACAGTCAGTCAATGGGGCATTTTATAAATTCCTGCTTTGGAAATAAAACCAGTCTGATGCCAGGTTAAAACGCAGACAGATTCTAAACAAGGCCTCACTCCTAAAATGCATTGTCTGACCTGAGATGTCGCCTCTTGTACACATTGATAAAATGTTTAGTTATCTCAGGGCTGTGACTTGAAAGAAATTCTGGGATGTGCACTTTAATCAATCAAAACCTGCATCCCCTTTCTAACTGATTAAAGATTTAACAGAAGGGAGTCAGCCAGCTGTTTTAGGTTTATTCAATACATTTGCATTAGTTGTATGAGCCTTTGATCTTTTACTTATAAATTCTGTGTCTTGATACCTTCTCTCTCACTACACCTGGGGAAGGAGCAACTTTCCAAAAGCTAGTGTTTTTAAATAAACCTGTTGGACTACGACCTGGTGTCGTGTGATTTTTGACATTAGCTTTCGTCATCGCCCTCTGCATCTGCATGCCAGGCTGGAACAGTTGCTGAAGCATGACACCCAGGTCTTGTTGCACCTCACCTTTTCCTAAACTGCCACCATTCAGATAATAATCCGCCTTCCTGTTTTTGCCACCAAAGTGGATAACCTCACATTTATCCACATTATATTGCATTTGCCAAGTATCTGCCCACTTCGCCAGCCTGTCCAAGGCACCCTGCTGCCTCTTAGCATCCTGCTCAAGCACACACTGCCACCCAACTTAGGGCAGTCTGCAAATTTGGAGATATTGCATTCATTTCCTTCATCCAAATTGTTAACTTATATTGTCAGAGTTGGAGATGCATCTCCCTTTAAGGATCAAGCAGAACAACTCCAGAGTTGACCAAAAGTAGGTGATGTTCTTCGGACTTTCTACAGGTCTTTAGGGAAATGTCCTTACCTGTAAGACAGGAGGCCTGAATTCAAGACATACCTGCCCCAGATGTATGCCGCAACAAGTCTGAACAGGTTGACTATTATTCCTACTTCTGGGACAGGAAGCCCAGATTCCAGTCCCACCTAATCCAGATGTGTGTCATAATATCTTCGAACAGGTTCATTAGAAAAGTGCTGAGTTCTGCCCTTGTTTAATCACTGGTGTTTCAGTTGCATTTCAATCCCATGCACCTGATCTTGGATGGGCAACTAGGAGAATCTCACGGGCCTGGTTAAGATTACTATCAACAGGTCCAGACACCAGGTTATAGAGGGCATGATAGTCCCTGACTGCCTGCCTCGCTTCTGTGGCCACTCTCACACCCGGATATCCATACAGGGAGCAAATGGTGTCCCTTCTAGTTTTCAGAGCGATGTGGACACTGTTGGGTTAGAGAGTGCTCCCCCCTCCAACTCTATTTTTATTTAGCCCCTACTTGTTTTTCCCACTTGTCCTTATTGTTGCACTGTTCCTGGTGGGCACTGCTAGTCAATTGCTTGTCTAGTTGATTATTCGGGCAATCTAGTGGTAGATTTGGGAAAAAGAAAGCCAAGTTCTTGTGCAGAGGCAGTGGCACCCTACTGGCAATGTCACTGGACCCATAAGCATAGCCCCAGGCTAATATTCTTGGGACTTGACTTCAAATCCTACAATTACAGATTGCGGCATTTCTTGAATAGGTCATTGTTTTTCTTTAAGAGCTGAGTTCTTCCTCAGTGAAGTGCTGGCTTCTGAGTAGTAAAAGTTAATACACCTTTTCTGACACTTATGCTAAACTATAATTTCAAAAGAACAGTACAGCACAGTAGCAGGTCCTTAGGCCCACCAAGAAAGTGCAAACAACATGATGCCTTTCTAAACTAAAAACATTTTGCCTCTATGTGGTCTGTATCCCTCTACTCCCTGCCTATTTATATATGTCAAAATGCCTCTTAGACGTTGCTATTGTATTTGCTTCTGCTACCTCCTCTAACAGCACGTTCCAGGTACTTACCAGCTCTATGTGAAAAAAAACTTGCCTCTCGCATCTCCTTTAAACTTATCCTCTTTTACCCTAAATCTATATGCTGCAGTATTTGACATTTCTACCCTGAGGAAAAATTCCAATTATCGATTCTATCCCTACCTCTTTATAATGTTGCCTCACATCCTTGGATGTTCAAGTGAAAAATACAACAATACCCTTGTAAAATCTGAATCCTTTGCTGCCTAATTAAATATCAGTACAGCGAAGGCAGATACAATCACAGCTTTCAAAAGGAAACTGAAAAACATTTTAAGAGAAAATTATTACAGGGCTACAGGAAAAAGGCAGAGGAGTCACAGTCATAGACTCACACAGCACAGCAACAGATTCTTCAGTCCAACCAGTCCATGCAGACCATAATCCCAAACTAAACTAGTCCCAACTGCCTGTGCTTTGCCCATATCTCTCTAAACATTTCTTATTCATGTGCCTATCTAATATGACTTTTAGATTTTGCAACTGTACCTACATCTGCCACTTCCTCTGGAACTTCATTTCCTGCACAAACCGCTGTGTAAAACAAACTGGCCCGGTGTCCTTTTTCAAATCTTTCTCCTATCACCTTAAAAATGTCCCCTAGTCTTGAAATCTTCCACCCTAGGGAGAAGGCACCTGCCATTCACCTTATCAATACCAGTCATGATTTTATAAACCTCAACCTCCTACACTCCTTGCCTATCCATCCTCTCCTTATAACTCAAACCCTTCATTCCCAGCAACATCCTGCTAAATCTTTTCTAAACCCGCTCCAGCTTAATAATAACCTTCCTATAACACAGCAACCAGAACTGGACGCCATACTCCAGAAGAGGCCTCACCAACATCTTGTACAACATAACACCCCATCTCCTATACTCTGTCTCCGCCATTAAGCCAATTTTGTATCCAATTGGCAAGCTCACCCGGAATCCCATATGATCTAACTTTACTAATTAGCCTCCCATGCGGAACCTTGTTAAACCCTTTACTAAAGTCCAAGTAAACAATGTCTACCGCTCTGCACTCAATCTTCTTGGTTACTTCATCAAAAAGCTTAATCAAGTTTGAGACATGATTTCCCTTGCACAAAACCCTGCCTTTCCAAATGTATATAAATCTTATCTTTCAGAATCACTTCCAACATCTTACCCACCATTGAAGTCAGACTTACAGATCTATAATTCCCAAGCTTCTCCTTGCATCCCTTCTTAAAACAACGGCACAGCATTAGCTATTCTCTAGTCATCTGGCACCACAAACATAGTTATAAATGATACAAATATTTCTGCAAGAGGCCCCGCAATTTCCTCCCTAACTTCCCACATGTCCTGGTATAAACTAGATCAGGTCACTGAGATTTAGCCATCTTTATATTTTCTAAGACCTCCAGCCCTTCCTCTTCTGTAATGTGAATTGCTTTCAAAACATCAATATTTACTTCCCTGAGTTCTCTAGCCCCAATTTCTTTCTTAACTGTAAAAACTGACACAAAATGTTCACTTAATATCTCTCGCATCTCCTGAGGTTCAGCACAAAGACAAACTCTTTGATCTTTAAGGAGCCCTATTCTCTCTCGTTGCTCTCTTGCTCTTATGTACTTGTAGAATTCCTCTGGATTATCCTTAACCTTATTTACCAAGGCTATCTCATATTTTTCTTTGCCTTCCAGGTCTAACTCTTGAAAATACCCCTACACTCTTTATACCACTCAAAAGATTTGTTTGAACCCAGTTGTCAATAACTAATATAGAATTCCTTTTTATTCTTGACTAGTACCTCAATATCTGTATTCACCCATTGTTCCCTAATCCTACTAATCTTAACTTTCACTCTAACAGGAACATAAAATTTCTGAACTCTCATTATCACGCTTTTGAAAGCCTCCCATTCATCGAACATCCCTTTACCTGCAAACAGTTGACTCCAATCAATTTTTGAATGTTTTTGTTCATACCATTAAAATTTGCCTCACTCCAAGTAAAAACTTTAATTTTTATGTAACGCTTTCATTTTTCCATATTTATGTTAAAACAAATAGAATTATGATCACTAGACCCAAAGTATTCCCCAGCACTTCAGTCACTTGCCCTGTCTTATCACCCAAGATAAGAACATTTACTTGTCGATAAAGAAAATTTTCTTGAACATTTCCTGAATTCTTCAACATCCAAATCTTTAACATTATAGGTAGTCGCAGTGAATGTTTGGAAAATTAAAATCATCTATTACAACCTTATATCCAAGATCTCTATACATATTTGTTCCTCAATTTCCCTCTGACTATTAGTACAATTCCATCAAGGTGACCATTCCTTTTTTAATTTTAATTTATATATTTTAATATATTTTTAAAGGACGATTTTCAGAAATATCTTCTCTAGTTATTGTAGTAACGTCCTCCCTAATCAAAAACACCACTGCCCCTCCTCTTGTCTCTCTTTCCATCCTTCCTATTGCATCTGAAACGCAGAATATTGAGCTGCCAGTCCTGTCCATCCCCAGCCCGGTTTCTCTAATAGCTATGAAGTTCCAATCCCATGTTACCAAACATGCCATGAGTTAATCAGCCTTACCCTTAAGACTCCTTGCATTGAAATAAATGCAATTTAATTCTTCAGAGTTACTTTGTTCTCTGATTTGCTTGTGTGTCTTTCTAATTAACTTGTTCTTTTCAGAATCAAAACCACCCTTATCCAGCTTTCTATATACTCTGTTACTTAGGATCCCTTCACCACCCCGTAATAGTTTACAGTCTCCCTTAATAGAGTTAGTTAATGTTCCTGCTATGATATTGGTCCCTTTTCAGTACAGTTGAAACCCATTCAGTTTGAATAGGTTTTTTCTGCCCCAAAGTGATCCCGATGGTTCAAGAGCCTGAATCTCTAAACATTACATCACTTCTTCAGCCATCGATTTACCTCATTTATTCTTTTACGTTTTCCCTCATTCGAGCTTGGCACTAACTGAAGTAGTACCAACCAAGTTACCGTTGCAGAGAGTCAGCACAGACGCAAAGAACTAAATAGTTACAGCACAAATACATCTTTTGAAGTGTTCTGTATGTATTTTATGTAACCATAGGTGGCTTGTGTTAATATTCCCAGTCTATTCTCTCCCGTATTATTTTACAGCTTTATTCAAATTGATCCTACATTTTCAGTTTGAGCTAAAATCCTTGCTCTCTATGGTTCTTATCACTCACCACACTCTTATACATTCTAAGAGTCAAGCATCCTTGCTCCCAAGCTTGGTCCCTCTGCATCATGTCTCTGTAAAACCACCATACCAAAATAACTCATTTTTAATCTATGCTATTTATTGCAAATGTGATTTATTGCAAATGTTTCACATATTGATTTGTGCCTTTAGCTTTGACTTTTGATTTTTCCATGAGACCCTACTGCCTATTATCCATAATCCTTCTTGACCCACCCATTGTTTTTAGAAACAAATCACGACAGACATACCATAAGTATCCCCTTTTTGTGATACTGTAGATTCAGAGCACAGAATATGCAAAACTATGAATCAGAGAAATACTCACAACTAAGTAGCAAAGTCCTGTGAATTATGCTGAACCTGAAAGCATTGTAAAATGCCATGCAGCACTAACAGTTACTCTACAATACATTGCAGCAATACTTTAGTGATTAAATGTATTCACCGATTTACATTGTCAACACAGACTAAACAATCTGACATTCTGTAATCATACGTATTCAGTCATCCTTATAATACTACAATGATAAACCATCACGTAGTCTGGAGATTCACATCAATAATACCATAAGACATAATAGCAGAATTAGGCCACTTGGTTCATCGAGTCTGCATCACCACTCAATCATGGCTGATATGTTTCTCAACCCAATTCTCCTGCCTTCTCTCTGTAATCCTTGATCCCTTACCAATCAAGAACCTATCACTAACTTAAATACATTCAATGACTTGGCCTCCACAACCCTCTGCTGCAATGAATTCCACAGATTCACCATTCTCTGGCTGAAGAAATTCCTCCTCACCTCAGTTCTAAAGGATCTTTACTGAAGCTGAGCCCGCAAGTCCTCATCTTTCCTACTCGCGGAAACATCCACATTTTCCACATCCACTCTATCCTGACCCCTCAAAGTTTCAATCAGATCCCTGAATCCCAACCCCCAACCTTCTAAACTCCATCCGGTACAGACATAGGGTCCTCAACTGCTTCTCAAATGACATGCCGTTCACCCTGGGATGACTCACGTAAACCTCTTCTGGACCCCTCCAAAGCGAGCAGAAACTTCCTTATAAAGGGATAACACAGTGGAGGATGGAAATTGAGCACCAAAAATGCTAAAATGACCAATGCACAAAAACAATCGCACATTTTTAAAACAAATATCAAACAAATATAACAAGTAAATTATCACATTTTACAGATTCAGTAACTCATTACTTTGGTCAATCAAAATAATGTATGCACAACACCAGAATTAATACTCGATAGCAATTATAAATGAAAACCAGATCACGAAGTGCTTCTGCCTAACATCTGAGTAACTCCCTCCTGATCATTGAAACTCAAAGCTTACAATATTCAAGTTACAAAAATAAATCCACTTAAGCAGTGGAGCACAATAAGAAAGTTTCACCTTTATACATAATTTCAAGTGAGGAATGGTGTCTATATCAGAAGCGAATCGCAACAGAAAAGGATTTACGTTAAATCTTACTGAGGCACAACATTTATTTTCTTCCCGTTCATTCGTGGATGATAGAAAAAAAATGGAAAATGCTAGGAACACAGTGGCTCTAGCGACAAGATATTCATGTCATGAATTGCAGGTTCTTGTAATGGCTTTTGTTCACATTTCCATTTATCTTCATTGTTGTTACAACGTCGCTGGGGGCTGGGTTCCCGTCTGTCTCACTAGGACACACAAGGCCACTGACAGCCGCAATGCCGTCGCTATGCCTAGAGCCTTGAGCCCGCCCGCCAGCCCGACTTTGCATCCCCGCCCGCACCGCCAAGAAGACATTCGACTCGGTTCCAATACCAGATCCACGGCCCACCACTGCCTTTGGTGCTGGAATCGCGGCCGCACCGAAGCCGGGAATAAACCAAACGACTCCACGCGTTTATAACTGAGTAGTCTACCCCGCCGGCTGCCTGCAATTAATCCTGCAAGTGCCCCTTACCGCGACAGACGCTGCAAATGACAGGAGCCCCGCGCCTACACTCCTCGGCGTCCCTCACACGAGCCAACCGCTCCGAGCATGCGCTAGCGGCCCGCAGTGCATTCTCACTCCCCCACCTCCCCCCCCGCCCGAGCAGGTACCTGGTGACAGCGGCGCGAGGCTGAAACGCGCGCTGTCAACGGCGGTCGTTGCCGAGGCGGTAGGAAGGCACCATAGCGAAACGGGAATTCGTCAGAAGCTGCATCTGAGTCTCGCCCAGAGTTGCCGAAACCAATTCCATGCTTTTGCTGCCTGCCTCCTGTTCAAATTACCCGAAATTAGTGTTTCACTACAAATTATTGTTTGTATTGTTTCTGACTTCTCCAGCCTGCGGAACTACTGCGTGATTAAAAAGATGAAAAGTACAATTATTCCATTAGGTGTGGTTGTTCCTGAGTCACAAGATTTCAGAGTATTGCGCTGCTGCTGTAGCTATCGCTGTATTTTAGTATTTTAGGTGAGATGTTGAAATGTTCTCTTTACAGGATGTGAACGATCCCTTCGCAATATTTTGACGAAGAGTAGTGTTATTATCCCATTAGAGAATACGGAATCTTGCAGTTGACTACCTGATTGATTTGAGATTCTCTAAATACTTCATTTAACCTCCATAATCACGGATTTTAATATTTAATCTATGGTGAACAATAAGCTAACTGGCCTGTAGTTTCCTGCTTTCTGTCTCCTTCCACTTTAGCAAACTGACTTCATGCCCTTGTAGTTACCTTTAATTTTAGAATACAAGTCTTGGACCTAATTTCCTCTCTCTCAAACTGTATGAAATGCCAGCATGTCATGATCACTGTTCCTTTACTATGCCCCCTAACAAGGGAGTGCACTTTTAAGGTGAATAACTGGAGATTTAGAGGGCATTTGAGGAAAAATCTTTTCACTCAAATCATGGTGGGGGTCTAGAATGCACTGCCTGGGAGAATGGAAAAGCAGGTAACCTCACAACCTTTAAAATGTACTTGGATGAGTATTGAGATGTAATACCATTCAAGGCTATGGGTCAAGTGCAGGCAAGTGGCACTGGAATAGATCCGGCATAGTTTTGATGGTACTGTATGATCTTATGAAATCATTAACACAATTTCATTTTACACTTCCACAACCCTTGTGACTCTTGAATATACTGCTCTGAAATAAAAGTACCAAATACACTGTATTAATTGATATTATAGGTCACTTTGCCAATCTTTGTGTAGATTAAAATCTCCTGTGGTAATTGTCATGCCTTTCTTATAAGCCCCCATTATTTCTTCCTGTATACCCGGCCCTATATGCAGTTACTGTTAGGAGGTGTGCGAACTACTCCACAAGTGACTTCTGATTCATTCCTATTGCTTATCTCTACCCAAATCCATGCTACATCTTGATCTTTAGAACTAAGGAAATTGCTCACAATTGTTCTGATATCACTTTTTATTGACAGAGCAACTGCACCATCTTTGACTAGCTTTGTTGATTACTGTTGGGGGAAGGGGGCTCCATACTGTGAATCGGGAGATGGGTGAGGGGGCTGATTGGGGAGTAGGGGCAGTTTACTGTGAGTGGGGAAATGAGCTGTTTACAATGAATGGCGAGCAAGAGCTGATCACTAAGTGCGAGAGTGGAGTATGTGCTGATGACTGTGAGTGCGAAGAATGGGCTAATTACTGTGAGTGGGGAAGGGGACTGATTCTTGTGATTGGAGGGAAGGGAGAAGTGGATGTTTACTCATTTGAGAGAGGGAGCTGATTACAGTGAGAGGGAGGGACCTGATTACCGTGAGAGGCGACCATGTAGTGTGAGTGGGGAGATAACTGAAAGGAGAGAGGTGCTCATTATTGTGAGTAAAGAGAAGGGATATGGATGCCAAATACTGTCAACGGGGAGAGAGGGCTGTTTATTGTGATTAGAGAGAATGGGCTAATTACAGTAGTGTGAGGGGCGATAAATACATTACAGAAGATGGGAGTGAAGGCTGATTACTAAGAGAGGGAAGTGGTGGCTGATCATTGTAAGGGGCATGGGCTGATTGCCATGAGAGTGGGGATACAGGGCTCATAACTGTAAAAGGAAGGAGGGTCCAATTACAGCAAGAAGGGTTGGGGCAGACTAATGTGAGAGGGGAGAGGTATCTAAATACTGTGACATGGGAAAGTGCGCTGATTATCATGAATGGGGACTATCAAATGGCATAACTTTAAACTGGTAAAATCCATTCAGTGTCATGAAAGCTGAAATTTCCTTCACTTCCTCAGATAAAGGTACCTACCAGTATTCTTCGAGTAAGTCCATCGTCACAATATAAGTTGCTTGTCCCACCTTCTCAATATAGTTTTCCAGCTATGGAATAGATATGAATCAGATGTTGTAATCACTTTGCAGTAATCAACACATACCATCTGGTTTTGGCACTATCACAATGTGTGAGCTCCATTTGCTGTAACTCACTTTGACTGTATTGTCTTTGAGCATGCTTTTAATTTCTTTTTGAACCTGTACCAACTTTAGAGGGTTAAGTCTATAGGTATTTTGCTTAATTGGAACAGCATTTCCTCTATCTACATCATGTGTAATCATGTCAGTACTTCCCAGCTTATTCCCACGTATCTCTGCATGTGATTAATAATAACTTTTTCAGGTCATTTTGATTTTCCTCTGGAAAGTAACTCAATAATTTATCCCAATTTTTGAGTACTTCCTTATTGTACAATTTCAAATTCAAATTTATCGGGATTTGATTGTTCAGTCCAAGTTGTAACCTGTACCGCATTCTCCTTTGCTTATCTTCCCTATCACAATACCATTTGAGTATATTCAAATGACACACTGTGAATTTTCTTTCTACCTGGTGTTCTAATCAAATAATTCACTTCACTCAATTTTCTTTCAATTTGATAAGCCCACTAAACCTTGCTTTTAACAGTTCACCCTCCACTGGTAGTAATACTACTAACACTTTATCATCACTAGCAAAATTACAAAGTTTTGATTTCTTGTCTGCTTCCTGTTTCATCACATGCTGTACTTCTTTCAAATGCTATCTAGCCAACTCACCTATTCTACTTAACCTTTCCCTAAAATTTGACATACCGGTAGTTCTGCTATAATGTCTTGTTTCATTAACACGAATTGGCTGTAATGCGATTGATGAATAGTGGATGCTGTTTGGATAACGCAAACTTTCTGCTGTATAAGTATAGCGTGATTTTCTATGGTGTGAGGTCATTCAAGAATGCAACTACCACGACATAGGAGAACTACCTGTATAGTGCAAATATGTGATTTCTGAAGTCTGGCTTATCAATAGTTCATCAATTAATTTCAGTGGTCCTCTCACCTCATGTTTGAAAACTAATTCAAATAGATGGAATTGAGTTGACTCATTAGGTGCATCCCTAAATACAAAAAGGACAAATAGAATTCCTTTATCCCAATCTTCTTAATAGTCATGACCATAAGCCCACAATATGGTCTTTAATGTTGATGCCACCGTGCTAATGTTCTTTGTAATTCTGAATAGTACTTGATTGATTTAAATTGTTTTATTCTTGTTTTATAAGCTACCCATAACTTCCTTGAAAAATTTTGATGTAAAATTTAATTCTTGATCTGTAGGTAGTCTGTATCTAGTGAAAAAAATTGAGTAACTCTTCTACAATTCTTTTAGCCATGATATTGCATAATGGAATGGCCTCTGGAAATCTAGTTGACACATCCATTATGGTCAACAATTATTGATTCCCACTTTTTGTTTTGCGGGTAGTTCTACGCAATCAATTAAGATCCTTGTGTTCAAATGCTGGAATAGATATTAACGGTGCTGATTTTATCACTGCCCGATTTACTATTTACTTGATTTACTATTACTTGATATCTATGACATATCAGGCAAAATTCAACCACATCTCAATGCAGTCCAGTCCAATAAAAATGTTTTTGTATTTTAGCTTGAGTTTTCTTTACTCCCAAATGATCTCCTATTGGTAACTCATGTGTTACCCGCAACACCTCCTTACTATAACCCACCAGTAACACAACTTGATGAATTTCTGCCTATTTTCCATCTGCCTGAATATGTAATGGTCTCCATTTCACCATCAAGACTTTGTTTTTAAGATAATAATGTTCTGGTATACACCAGATTCTTCTTTCATGTATGCTTTTTAATACAACTGCTTTATTTTTCATGATCACATGGAATACAGGGAGAATTAGCCATTTAGATATATTTTGAATTAGAATCCCTACAGCGTGGAAACAGGCCCTTTGGCCCAACAAGTCCACACCGAACCTTGGAGTATCCCAACCACACCCATCCCCTTGTAACCCACCTAATCTACACATCCCTGAACACTACGGGCAATTTAGCATGGCCAATCCACCTAACCTGCACATCTTTGGATTGTGGGAGGAAACCGGAGCACCCGGAGGAAACCCACGCAGACACAGGGAGAACGTGCAAACTCCACACAGACAGTCACCCGAGGCTGGAATTGAAGCTGGGTCCCTGGCACTGTGAGGCAGCAGTGCTAACCACTGAGCCACCGTCCCGCCCTATAGCCCATATATAACTGGATCAAAAGTAGGAGACGGAGAGTAATGGTAGAGGGTTGCTTTTTGGACTGGGGGCCTGTGACCAGCGATGTGACACAAGGATTGGTGCTAGGTCCACTGCTTTTTGTCATTTATATAAATGAGTTGCATGTGAACATAAGAGGTATGGTTAGTAAGTTGGCAGGTCACACCAAAATTGGTGGTGTAGTGGACAACCAAGAAGGTTATCTCAGAGTACAACAGGACTTTGATCAGATGGGCCAATGGGCTGAGGTGTGGCAGGTGGAGTTTAATTTAGATAAATGTGTGGTGCTGCATTTTGGTAAGGCAAATCAGGGCAGGTCATACATGCTTAATCAGAAGGTCCTGGGGATTGTTGCCAAACAAAGAGACTTTGGAGTGCAGGTTCATAGTTCCTTGAAAGTGGAGTTGCAGATTGAGTGAGTAATGAAGAAAGTGTTTGGTACGTTTGCTTTTATTGGACAGTGCATTGAATATAGGAGTTAGGAGGTCATGTTGTGGCTGTACAGGACATTAGTTAAGACACTTTTGGAATACTGTGTTCAATTCTGGTCTCTCAGCTAATAGGAAAGAAGTTTTGAATCTTGAAAGGGTTTAGAAAAGATTCACAAGGATTGTACCAGGGTTGGAGCGTTTGAGTTGTAGGGAGAGGCTGAATAGGCTGCAGCTGTTTGTCCTGGAGTGTCGGAGGCTGAGGGGTGACCTTCTAAAAGTTTATAAAATCATGAAGGGCATAGATAGGGTGAACAGCCAAGATCTTTCCCCTAGAGTAAGGGAGTCCAAACCTAGAGGGCAGAGGTTTAAGGTGAGAGGGCAAGATTTAAAAGGGACCCAAAGGGCAACCTTATCATGCAAACAGTTGTGCGTGTATGGAACAAGCTGCCAGAGGAAGTGGTGGAGACTAGTACAATTACAACATTTAAAAGGCATCTGGATGGGGACATAAATACGAAAGGTTTAGAGGGATATGGGCCAAATGCTGGATTGGCCATGCTAAATTGCCCGTAGTGCCCAGGGATGTTTATGTTAGGTGAGTTAGACATGGGGAAATCAGAGGTAGGGGAATGGGTCTGGTTGGGATGTTCTTCAGAGGGGCGTTGTGGACTTGTTGGGCCGAATGGCCTGTTTCCACACTGTAAGGATTCTATGATTCTATGAAATGGAACTAGATTAATTTAGGATATCTGGTCGGCTTGAATGAGTTGGACTGAAGGGTCTATTTCCATGCAGTACATTTCTGTGACTCTTTTTGTTGTAATTCCGTTAACCTCTCTGAATTAAAAATATCCACTTTGTCCTCCGAGATAAAAGGTACTGCTGATGCTGGAGAATCCGAGATAACAAGCATGGGGCTGGATGAACACAGCAGGTCAAGCAGCATCATAGGAGCAGGAAAACTTGACGTTTCGGGCCTAAACC
>JAHRHZ010000119.1:1058692-1120497 GCA_024137785.1 Ginglymostoma cirratum | reverse complement strand
TCCTCCCTGGACTGACCTATCTCCTCCCTACCCCCCTACCTACACTCACCTTTACTGGCTCCATCCCCGCCTCTTCGACTTGTCTGCCTCCTCTCCACCTATCCTCTCCTCCATCCATCCTCTATCCGCCTCCCCCTCTCTCCCTATTTATTTCAGAACCCTCTTCCCCTCCCCCATTTCTGATGAAGGGTTTAGGCCCGAAACGTCAAGTTTTCCTGCTCCTATGATGCTGCTTGACCTGCTGTGTTCATCCAGCCCCATGCTTGTTATCTCCACTTTGTCCTCCACCTGTTCTTGTTTTTCCTCAACCATTTGATCAAACGTTGTTTCTGATAATTGAACTTCAACTTCTTTATCTTTATTCTTTGGTTTCTCCTCCTGTTTCAACATATGACTTTGTGAGCTTGTTACTACACAGCCAGTTAAAAATCCCAGGATATATGTTCTGTAGCATCTCAGTTGCCTGATTTTCCACTGGCTTTTCAACCGCAGTAAGCTTCACTCCCACCTATGATGCAGCTGTATCATTCCCAAGGATAAAGTATATCTCTGGAACAGAGAATTTCTCTATCGTTCCTACCACCACTTCAACACTTTTCACCGACTCTCCAACCTCACTTTAAGCAATGGAACACCAATCTACTCACCTTGTTTTCCACATATTTCCACCTTTTATGGCAATACTCCTTCCAAAGTACATACCTCCTCATCTCTCACCATCAAAGATTGACTTGCTCCTGTATTACTTAAAATCTTAATTTCTTTACCTACTCCTCTTAGTACACATGAGTAATATCTTTAAAGAAGTCTGGTACCTTCTCATTAACCAACCCCTAACTAGGCTCTATATTCTTTTGCAGCTCTTTGTCTTCCACCAGGATTTCCTTTACCACTTAATAAGCCCCTCTGGCTTATCTTGTTTTACCATGTCCTTTTCCCAGTGCTTTTCTGAAGCTACCAACACTGCAACTTCACATGTCCTAATTTATGGAAGTGAAAACACCTGAAGGTTTTCAATTTTTTTTATTATTCATTCATGGGATGAAGACGTCACTGACTCAGCCAGCATTTATTGCCCATCCCTAATTGCTCAGAGGGTAGATAAAAATCAATCACATTGCTGTGAATCTGAAGTTACATGTAGGCCACACCTGGTAAGGATGGCAGTTTCCTTCCCTAAAGATGTTAGTGAGCCCGATGGGTTTTTCCCGATGGTCTTCTCTCTCCACCTCATGGATTTGTATTTTAACCTGTGGTAAACTATCTTTACTACTTCCAATGAGATCTCCTTTTCCCACAGGGTTACTGGCCATTTGTTTAGCTACTTTCTCAAATGAATTGAAAAAAGCTTCTACATCCTTCTCAGCAAACTTTGGTAATGCTTGGACATATTTAAATCGATTCCCATCAGGCTTTTGGCTATGATGAGTTTGCTCTTCATCACTGTCCCCATCAATACTCCCACTTTCTACCTTCACCATTTTAAGTGGCTCTCCTCTTTTGTTCCAACTTCTGAAGTTCAAGACATCTTTCTTTCTCGCTCCCTTCTGCTAGGGCTCGCCTTTCTTTCAAATTTTCCTCTGCTTTTACTTGTAATTCAAATTGTTCCATTTCCTTTTCATATTCGAGCTGCTTCATTTGCAGTTGAATTTTAGCCATTTCCAATTATTCTTTTTGCATTCCTAGCATTGTAAATGCAGAGTTATTGCCACAATTTCCTCACAGACATAGGCAACTCCAACTTCAACTTGTTTGCCAATTCCAAAAGCTTTGCCTTACTCACGTTTTGTAAAACTCCTGAAGTAGCTTCTTCCACCCTCAGGAAACTCTTAGAGACTGAAAGAGCCATTATCACACAAGGCACACCCTCACACAGCTAGATTGCTAATTAGTCCTTCTCATTACAAAATTCCCCATCTAGACTGTTCTCTCATTGATTTTTTCAAATATATTCATCCTGAAAACACCCCAGGAATTCGTCCTCTATTGCATCGTTACTAATTTGATTTACCCAGTCTATATGCAGATTAAAGTTGCTCATAATTATAGATGTACCTTGATTGCTTGTGTCTTTAATTTCTTTTTTAATGCCTGCCCTAACATTATTATTACAGTTTGGCCATCTACATATAACCCCACCATCATTTTTTGCTGTACTCATACCGGTTCTGCTTTTCTGGAGCTAATACTCTTTCTAACTAATTTGTTAGCCTCCTCTAAACCACAATGTTGCAACGTCTCCTTTTCCACTTTGTCTGTCCTTCCTATAAATCGAATACCCCTGGATATTCTCATCTCTGGCAACCGTGTAGCCATATCTTGATAATTCCAGCTATACCGCACAAACTATATCAGACCCATTTATATCTATTTGAGCGACCAATTATACAATTTATTGTGCATCCTCCACATTAATACACAAGACCTTAAGGTTTGTCTTTTTAACATTTAGTCCCATTCTCAATATTTTGCACTGTTTGATTCTTGCCCTTGAATTCTTTGCCCGTCACTTCTTTTAACTTCTCATTCTGATTTTTGTTTCCCTCCCTTCTGTCTTCCTGGATAAGTTCCCATTCCACTGCCATTTTAGTTTAAATAGTCACCAACTACACTTGTAAATATTCCTGCTAGAGCATCAATTCCACTCCCGCCCAGCTGCAAATTGTCCAGTGCATACTGGTCCCGCCTCCCCCAGAATTGATCTCAGGATGTTCCAGAAATCTGAAACTCTTCCCCCTGCACCATCTTGCCAACCACATCTGATCTATCTGCTATTTCTACTCTGACTAGAATGTGGTAGCAATTCTGAGATCACTGCCTTTGAGGTCCTACATTTTAATTTACTTCCTAACTCTCCATATTCTGATTTTAGGACCTTATCCCTTCTTTTAAACCCATATTATTGGTACTGATATGTACTACGACCACTAATTGCTCACCATCCCACTCCAAAATGTCCTCTAACTGCACTAGGACATCTTTGATCCTAGCACTAGGAGACAACATACTACCCTGAAATCTTGTTTGCAACCACAGAAACATCTATCTATTCCCCTTACAATTGAATTCCCTATCACTATAGCCTTCCTACACCTATTCCCTCTCTCTGATGCAGCAGAACCAACTGTGGTGCAATGAATTTGGCTGTTGCTACTTTCCTCTGTTAGAACATTTTGCCCAAAAGTGTCCAAAACGGTATATCTGTTCTGAAAGGAAATAGCCACAGGAGACTCCCACACAGACTGCCTAGTCGTCTTACTCTGCCTGGCGGTCACCCATTTCCTCCTGTGGAGTCTTAGCCTGCAGAGTCCACCTCTCTTCACATGCTATCCATAATTCTGTTGGCCTCACAATGTTCTATTGTGTCAGGAGCTGCAGCTGGAGACGTGATGTTCTGGTCCCGTGTCCAATTTCCCACATAGAGCAGAAGAAGTATACTAAGAGGCCTTAAGCTCTCTTTCCATGAGTTACCCCATTAAACTAAATCCTGAGATTGCCCTTAAAATCAAACAATATTAATTACTCTTGGGCCCTTCTTCTCTAAATCTCTGCACTATTGCCCTAACAAACTTTAGAACCAAAATAAAGGCCTTACAAACTATAAAGAATAAAAATGGTATAAATGCTCACCTGACATTACTCATCCAATCAGTTGCTTCTTCTCGCCACACTTCACTTTTTGAAACCCTTCCCAGACTGCTTCACTACAATTTCTTATTGTAGGACACTTTTCCCAAGCTGCTTCACAATAATGCTGTTGGTGCACACTCTTCCCAGTGTGAGAGGGTCTGATTATTCTGAGTGGGAAGTGGGGAGAGAGAGCTCAGTGCCGTGAATGAGGAGAGGAGAGAAGGTATCCTCTACTGTGAGTGGTGAGCAGGGGAATGAGAGGACAGAGGTGGCTCAATACTGTGAGACGGGAAAGGGTGTGATTTCATAGTGAGGGGATGAAGACGCTGATTATTTTGAGTGGGGATACTATGAGTGGCGAAGGGGGCAAATTATTGTGAGTGGGAAACAATTCTGATTTCAGCGAGAGAGAAGATGGGATATAGGTCTGATTCTTGTGAGTGTAGAGAGGAAGTAGTGGATGATTGCTGGGAAAGGGGAGTGGAGGTTGTTGACTGTGAGATGGGAATTGGGTCAGATTACTCTGAGCTGGGAGATGGAGCTGATTACTGTGAGTTGGGAGAGATGCTGATGACTGTAAGTGGCTAGGGGGAAGAGTGGCAAATTACGGTGAAAGGGGAGTGGGGCCTGAGGACTGAGATGACAGATTATAACCGGTTGAGAGATGGAGTTGATTACCATAAACAGGGGAGAGGAGTGAGAAATTAATGACTAAGATTGAATTAGAGACTGATTACTATGAGAGGTGAGTGGGGCTAATTACTGTGAGTAGGGGTCTGGAGAGAGGCTGTTTACTGTGAGATGGAAGTGGAGTCTGATTACTATGATTTGGGAGATGGGGCTGATTAAATATGAAAGGGCAGAGAGGGCTGATGACCATGATATTGTGGTAAGATTTTAGAATTTTTTTAAGGATGAGATCGTGAGTACTTGGAAGTGCTTTTATTTATTCACTCATGGGATCTGGGCATTGCTAGCTGGCTAGCATTTCATTGCCCGTCACTAGTTACCCTTGAAAAGATATTAGTGAACTGGCTTCTTGAACTGATGCAGCCCACATGCTGTTTATTGATTCACAATGCTCTTAGGGAGAGAATTCCAGAATTTTGACCCAGTGATAGTGAAGGAACAGCAATATATTTCTAAGTCTGGATGGTGCATTGGCTTGGAGGGGAACTTGCTGGTGATGGTTGAAATAACTCCATACAGGCCAGAATTGCATCACCAAGTCACCCTTTATTTATATGGGGAAAGTCCCTGGCTCTGGCACAGCCTCATCAGAGTCAGTACACAGAATGTCAGAATCTCTGACATGCCTCCTTTTGTCTGTCAGCCATGACTCCCTGATTGGATCAGGTTAACAGCCCCAGTCAAGTAACTCATATTCTATGAGGTCCGGCTGACTGACCTCATTACAACCACTACAGTGGCGTTCCCATGTATCTGTTGCCTTGTTCTTCTAGGTGGAAGTGGTTGTGGGTTTGGAAGGTGTTGTCTGAGGATCTTTGGTGAATTTCTGCAGTACATCTGGTAGGTAGTACACACAGCTGCTACTGAGCATCAGCGGTGGTAGGAATGGGTGCTTGTGGATCAAGCGGCTACTTTGTTCTGGATGGTCATAGAATCATTGAGTCAAGTTTCTTGAGTATTGTTGGAGCTGCACCCATTCAAACAAGTAGGGAATGTTCCATCACAATCCTGACATATGCCTTATAAACAGTGATGATGTGGAGGAGCCGGCGTTAGACTGACAAAGGAGTAACGCTCTGAAAAATTGTGATTTCAAGTAAACCTGTTGGGCTATAACCTGATATCATGTGACTTCTCACTTTGTAGATAGAGGATAGGCTTTGGAGAGTCAAGAGGTGAGTTATGTGCGGCAGAACTCCTAGCCTCTGACCTGCTCTTGTAGCCATTGTGTTTATGTGGAGAGTTCAGTTTCTAGTCAATGATAATCCCAAGGATAGTGGAGAATTCAGTGATGGTAACACCATTGAATGTCAAGGGATTGTGGTTAGATTGTCTCTTATTGGAGATTGTTATTGCCTGGCATTTGTGTGGCATGAAAGTTTTACCCCGATATCCATTGATTCTAGTTTTGCTACGGCTCCTTGATGCCACACAGTCAAATGCGACTTTGATGTCAAGGACTTCACTCTCACCTCACCTCTGGAATTCAGCTTTTTTGTCCATGTTTGAACCAAGGCTGTAATGACGTCAGGAGCTGAGTGGCCCTCGCGGAACCCAAACTGGGCGTCGCTGAGCAGGTCATTGCTGAGTAGGTGCTGCTTGATAACATAGTTGATGACACTTTCCATCACTTTACTGATGAACAGAAGTAGACTGATGGGGCGGTAATTGGCCAGGTTGGATTTCTCCAGCTTTTTGTGTACAGGACATACCTGAGCAAATTTCCACATTGTCAGGTAGATGCCAGTGTTGGAACCGTACTTGGCTAGGGAGCCAGCAAATTCTGTAGAACAAATCTTCAGTATTGCTGGAATGTTGTCAGTCCCTGTAGCCTTTGCAGTATCCAGTGCCTTCAACCATTTCTTGACATGACATTGAGTGAATCAAATTGGCTGAAGACTAGTATCTGTAGTGCTTGGGGTCACTGGAGAAGTCTGAGATGTATCATCCACTTCGCACTTCTGGCTGTGATCACTACAAATGCTTTAGTCTTATCTTTTGCACTGATCTTCCATCATTGAGGATGGGGATTTTTGTGGAGCCTCCTCCAGTGAGTTGTTTAATTATCTAGCACCATTCACAATTGGATGTAGCAGAATTACAAAGCTTAGATCACATCTATTAGTTGTGAGATCACTTAGCTCAGTCTATCATTTGCTGTTTGTACTGTTTGGTATGCAAGACATCATGTTTGGTCACTTCACCAGATTAACACCTTATTTTTACGTGCTGCTGTTGGCATGCTCCCCTGCATGCTGCATTCAACCAAGGTTGATCCTGTGGCTTGATGGTAATGGTTGAGAGGGGGATATGCCAGGCCACAAGGTTGCAATTTGTGCTGGAGTACAATTCTGCCGCTGTTGATGTCCCATAGTCCCTCATGGATGCCCAGTTTTGAGTTGCTAGATCTGCTCAAAGGTGCAGCACGGTGGTTCAGTGGCTAGCATTGCCAGGCTTGACTCTCTGTGGGGAGTTTGTACATTCTCCTTGTGTCTGTATGGATTTCTGTTGGGGGTTCCAGTTTCCTCCCACAGTCCACAGATGTGGAGGTTAGGTAGATTGGCCATGCTAAATTGCTGATAGTGTCTAGGAAGGTGCAGACTGGGGGTGTTAGCCATGGTAAATGCAGGGATCCTGTTTGGAGGTTGATGAGGACTCAATGGGCCAAATAGTCTGCTTCCACACTGTAGGGATTCTCTGTCCCATTTAGCATAGTGATGGTGTCAAAAAATATGATGGAGCAGGTTCTCAATGCGAAGGCAGGACTTTGTCTTCACAGGGACTGTGTGGTGGTCACACTCACTGATACTATCATGGACACGTACATCTGTAGCTGGCAGATTGGTAAGCATGAGGTCACAAATGTTTTTCCATCTTGCTGGTTCTCTCACTTCCTGCTGTAAACCCAGCGCAGCAGCTATATTCTTTAGGACCCATCTAGCTGGATCAGTAGTGCTGCTGCCGAGCCGTTCTTGATAGCAGACATTGAAATCCCCCCACCAGAGTATATTTTGTGCCTTTGCCACCCTCAGTGCTTCCGCCAAGTGTTGTTCAACATGGAGGAATATCGATTTATCAACCAATAGACAACTGAACGTAGTAATCAGGAGGTGGTTTTCTTGCTCATGTTTAACCTGAAGTCATGAGACTTCATGGGATCGGAGTCAATGTTGAGGATTCCCAGGGCATCTCCCTCCTGACTGTATACCAGTGTTTCCACCTGTGTTGTATTTTGGTGCCATGGGACAGGACATATCCAATGCTGGTGAGGGTGGAGTCTGGGACATTGTCTGTAAAGTATGATTCCGTGAATATGGCTGTGCAGGCTAGTGCTTGATTAGTCTGTGAGACAGCTCTCCCAATTCTAGCATGAGCCCCCAGTTGTTAGTAAGGAGGACTTTGCAGGGTTGACAGGGTTGTTTCTGCCATTGCCTTTTCCGGTGCCTAGGTTGATACTTGGTGGTCTGCACCATTTCATTTCATTGTTAGGACTTCGTAGTAAATTATACAGCTGTGTGGCTTGCTAGGTCATTTCAGAGGGAAGTTGAGAGTCAAATACATTGCTGTGGGTCTGGAGTCACATGTAGGTCAGACCAGATAAATATGGCAGACTTCCTTCCTTGAAGGCCATTAGTAAGCCAGAGCTGGGATTTCCTGACAATCGACAGTAGTTTCACAGCCAAAAGTGGATTCTTAATTCCAGATTTTTTTATTCCACCATCTGATTTAAACTTACAGAATACTGAGATGCCTGGATAGAGTGGATGTGGAGAAGATGTCTCCACTAGTATAGAGGCTAGGACCCGAGAGCACAGCCTCAGCATGAAGAGCCGAACCTTTAGAATTGAGATGAGGAGGAATTTCTTCAGCCAGAGAGTGGCGGATCTGTCAAACTCTGCCACAGAATGCTATGGAGGCCGAGTCAATGAGTGCATTTAAATCAGAAAGAGATAGGTTTTTGATTAGCAAAGTGATCAAAGGTTACAGAGAGAAGACAGGAGAATGGGATTAGGAAACACATCAGCCATGATCAAATGATGGAGCAGTATGATGGGCCGAATGGCACGATTCAGTATCTATATCTCATGGATTATTGAGAGATGTAAGAGGACAGTCATTTATTGTATGTGTGGAGATGGGACTGTCTACTGTGGGGCAGGGTGAGGAGGCTGAATACTGAGAACATAGCAGCCAGTTTCTAGTGGGGTACTGCAGGGATCATTGCTTGGACATCAGCTGTTCACCTTATATGTTAATGATTTAGATGAGGGAACTAAATGTAAAATCTCTAAGTTTGCAGAAGACACAAAGCTAGATGGGAAGATAAACTGTGAGGAAGATGCTTCACTGTCATTTAGACAAGTTGAGTGAATGGTCAAATGCATGGCAGTTGAAAAATAATGCGGATTAATATGAAGATAGATCGTTATCTGAATAGCAGTAGATTGGGAAAGGGGGAGGTGCAACAAAACCTGGGGTTTTTTTTATACCAATCACTGAAAGTAAGCATGCAAGTGCAGCAAGTGGTGAAGAAAATAAATGGTGTGTTGGTTAACTTAGGGGATTCAAGTACAGGAACAGAGAAGTTTTGCTGCAATTATAAAAAGCCTTGGTGAGACGACACCTGAAGTATCATATGGAGTTTTAGTCTCCTTATCTCAGGAAGGACGTTCTGGCTATGGAGAGAGTGCAACGACGGACTACTAGATTCCTGGCATGGTAGGAATGACATTATGAAGAGAGACAGGATCGATTAGGACTATATTTATGTGAATTTAGGATAATTAGGGGAGAATCTTGTGGAAACCAATAAAACTCCAACAGGGGCTAGACATGGAAAACACATACTGCTGATGACGGGGGAGTTTTGAATGAGGTCTCACAGTCTAAAGATACGGGACAGGCCACTTAGGACTGAGATGAGGAGAAATTTCTTTGCACAGAGGGTAGTAAGCCTGTGGAATTCTCTGACACAGAAATCATTGATGTCCAGAATATTTAATGTTTTCAAGGAGTTAGATATAGCCCATACAGTTAAAGTAATCAAAAGATACCAGGAGGAAGTGGGAACAGTCTTCTGAGTTTGATGATGAGCTATGATCATATTACAAGGCAGAGTGAGCTCAAACATCTGAATGACCTACTCCTGCTCCTAGTTTCTATGTTTCTATGAGAGGAGAGAGGAAGCTGATTACTGAGTAGGCAGTGGATAGAAGGAGGTAATAGGTACTGCAGATGCTGGAGAATCCGAGATAACAAGGCGTGGAGCTGGATGAACACAGCAGGCCAAGCAGCATCATAGGAGCAGGAAAGCTTGACGTTTCGGGCCTAAACCCTTCATCAGAAATGGGGGAGGGGAAGAGGGTTCTGAAATAAATAGGGAGAGAGGGGGAGGCCGATAGAAGATGGATAGAGGAGAGGATAGGTGGAGAGGAGGCAGACAAGTCAAAGAGGCAGGGATGGAGCCAGTAAAGGTGAGTGTAGGTGGGGGGGGTAGGGAGGAGATAGGTCAGTCCAGGGAGGACGGACAGGTCAAGGGGGCGGGATGAAGTTAGTAGATAGGAGATGGGGCTGGGGCTTGAGGTAGGAGGAGGGGATAGGTGAGAGGAAGAACAGGTTAGGGAGGCGGGGACGAGCTGGGCTGGTTTTGGGATGCGGTTGGGGGAGGGGAGATTTTGAAGCTTGTGAAATCCACACTGATACCATTGGGCTGCAGGGTTCCCAGACTGAATATGATTTGCTGTTCCTGCAGCCTTCGGGTGGCATCACTGTGGCATTGCAGGAGGCCCAGTATGGACATGTTGTCTGAGGAATGGGAGGGGGAGTTGAAATGGTTCGCGACTGGGAGGTGCAGTTGTTTGTTGCAAACTGAGCGCAGGTGTTCTGCAAAGCGGTCCCCAAGCCTCCGCTTGGTTTCCGCGATGTAGAGGAGGCCACAACGGGTACAGCGGATGCAGTATACCACATTGGCAGATGTGGAGGTGAACATCTGCTTGATGTGGAAAGTCTTCTTGGGGCCTGGGATTGGGGTGAGGGAGGAGGTGTGGGGGCAGGTGTAGCACTTCCTGTGGTAACTCCCCATCCCATTCCTCAGAAGACATGTCCATCCTGGGCCCCCTGCAATGCCACAATGATGCCACCCGAAGGCTGCAGGAACAGCAAATCATATTCAGCCTGGGAACCCTGCAGCCCAATGGTATCAATGTAGATTTCACAAGCTTCAAAATCTCCCCTCCCCCAACCGCATCCCAAAACCAGCCCAGCTCGTCCCCGCCTCCCTAACCTGTTTTCCCTCCCAACTATCCCCCCCTCCTACCTCAAGCCCCACCCCCATCTCCTCTCTCCTAACCTCATCCTGCCCCTTGACCTGTCTCCTCCCTACCCCCCCCCCCCACCTACACTCACCTTTACTGGCTCCATCCCCGCCTCTTGACTTGTCTGCCTCCTCTCCACCTATCCTCTCCTCTATCCACCTTCTATCCGCCTCCCCTGCTTTCCCTATTTATTTCGGAACACTCTTCCCCTCCCCCATTTCTGATGAAGGGTCTAGGCCCAAAACGTCAAGCTTTCCTGCTTCTATGATGCTGCTTGGCCTGCTGTGTTCATCCAGCTCCACACCTTGTTATCAGTGGATAGAAGGAGCTGTTTACTGTGAGAGGGGAGTGAAGGCAGATTATTGTGTATGATGAGAAGGAAGGGGATTGATTATAGTGAGATAGGAGAGGGTTTGATTACAGTGAGAGGTGGGTGGAGGCTAAGTAGTGTATGAGGGTAGAAGTTCTGATTACAGTGAGATGGGAGTGGGGGCTGATGTCTGAGTGGGGAGAGATGAGGGTGTCCAATTGCTGTGAGAGGCTGAATTCTGTGAGAGAGGCAACAGGGATGATTACTGAGAGTGGGAAGTGGGGAGAGAGATCGGAACACTGTGAGAGAGAACTGAGGCCTAATTATTGTGAGATGGGAGAGGGGGTTGACATCTGTGAATGGGGAGAGAAAAGGGTCTGAGTATTTTGAGTGGTGAAGCAATTTGGAGCTGATTACTGTGGAGAGCTGAGAGGGGACTGGGAGTGTGAGGGCTGATTACTGTAAATTGGGAAAGGGAGCAGGGAAGTGGGGGGAGGGGACCATTTACCAAAAGCAGGGAAAGGCGTCGATTATTGTGAATGGGCAGTGGGAGCTAATTACTGTGAGTGTGAAGAAGCTCATTACTGTAAGAAGGTAGAAGGGTGAGGGGTAGGGGCTCTTCTGGTACAGTGGTAGTTTGCCTTTCCCTGAACTAGGAAGCCCTGGTTCAAAACATATCTGTTTCAGTTGTGTGTGATTCTTTGAACAGGTTGATTAGAAAATATGTAGAGGGGAAGGGTCTGATTAGTATGAACAGGCAGTGGAAGATGATAGCTACGAATATGGAGAGAGGAGAGGGGACTGATGACTGTGCCTTGGTTTGTGGAGAAGGGCTGAACACAATGTGTATGGGAGTGAGAGAAGGACGCTTCACTGAGTCTTCTGTCACTGAGGAATTTAGAGAGTTTAAATGAAATCCACAAATATGTCAAATAATAGCATTTTTTACAATCTGCTTTAAAGCTAGGTTTTCATTTCTTTATGATGAACATATGTAGATAAGGAACATGAGATCTTTAATTATATTCTGAATATAGATTTAAGAAGGCCTGAGGGGCAACTTCTTTGCACAGATAGTGGTGTGTGTGTGGAATGGGCTGCCAGAGGAAGTGGTTAGACGACAAAATAGCAATATTTAAAATACATTTGGATAGGTACACGGAGGGGAAGGGTTTAGAGGGATATGGACCAAATGCGGGTAGTTGGAACTAGCTGAATGGGCACCGTGGTCAGCATAGACTTGTTTGGGCCAAAGGGCCATTGCCTTGCTGTATTATTCTATGACTGTATGACTCTATATTATTATGCTATTTTGTTTATGTTTGTTTTTGATGATGTCTGAGGTCACATGAATTTCAATGTGTTAAAATGGTTCACATTGCAAAACATTTGTTGTTTCAAATAGAAATGTAACATGGGCCAGAACCTTACAGGTGTCTGAGCAATATGGATTAGGTGAGATTTATGGCAAAATCAGAGAGGAAGTGAGCCTATCTTGACATTGAGTGCATCACATTCCAACTTTTATGTTTTTGCCAAATGGCTAGGTGAGTTTCTTGCTAGGCAGCAGTGAGTTCCAATTAAGGGAGACTTTTGCTTGATAAATGTCTTAGTAATGCTGCAACCTGCCTCATTAATATTCAGCTTCATATGTTACCATATGCACCAAGCGAGCTAATACATTGAGAAAAATCGACATGGAAATCAGAGGGGTCTTGGTAATTTAGCTCACCAATGGCTGTAAGGAGCCTCCAAGTTCATTAGCACCAAACAGCATCTTAGGCCAGGTTCCATGGGCACCAGTTGCACACCCCTTTCATTCACGAGCACTGGCACCCAACGTTTGCCAACCCCTCAACAACATCCTCTGGCAGCTCTCTGATCCAATTTTGGTCTGCTTAAAAATCACAGACTTGCGCTTCGGAGTGCACCAGCAACTAGAATTGAAAGGTTGCAGAAGGGATACTTTTACATGCAGGGACAGGCACACAGCTCACAGATTGGACAAAGCTTTAAATCACATGCAGTGCAGTTGCCTGGCAGGTAACTGGCAGATACTGTAGTGTTAGATTGGTGTCTTGTCTTTTTACCCCCCAGCCCAGGCAGAATTTTACTAACAAACGAAAACAAGCAGCCTGTTTGTGTGTCTGTACAGAAAAGCATATCATTACGGTAGCATGGGTAGCCATTAGCATTGGCTAAACTGCTAACAGGTAAGGCAATGGCATGACAAGCCAAGACATGGATGCCTTCAGCATGTAGGAATACACTGAGAGAGCAACCTGCCCTGAGATGCATCCATGTCTTGTCTTGTCATGCCATTGCCTTGCCTGTTAGCAGTTTAGCCAATACTAATGGCTACCCATGCTACCGTAATGATATGCTTTTCTGCACAGACACACAAAAAGGCTGCTTGTTTTCGTTTGTCAGTAAAATTCTGTCTAGGGTTAAGGTGGCAGAAAGACAAGACACCAATCTAACACTACACTATCTGCCAGCTGCCTACCAGGCAACTGCACTGCATGTGCATTAAAGCAAACGGCCATGTCAGAAAATGGTTGGGGGCTAGTTCTAAGTCCAGTCAAGTGGCAATCGGATGGTCCTGGTACCATAGTCAGGCACATTGCATAGAAAGTCCAAGGGCTTGACCATAAAGAGATATCAGCATTGGATGCTCATTGTCAGGGAATCTATCTGACTGCTATCTGAGGAGCGGGTAATGGTCTGTCCTCTAAGGCCAGCAGTTGCAGTTTGCAACTCATCAGTCGGGGAGCTGCAAAGATAGCAGTCAGGGCTTGGTCAATCACGTCTAGGTGCTGCTCATTGAAGTTAGTCAGCAGACTAGGGCAAATATAGTCCTGGGTGAGAGTTTGTTGATCACTAAGGAGGGTACAGGTGGGGAGGTTCTATGGGCAGCAATGGAATCATTGCCAAAGGAGCTGGGGACATCAAGGCTGGGGGGAGAAAGCAGATGCATTTATGGAGGTGAGATCAAGGATGATGAGTGGAGTGGGAGGATCTCAAGGTGTATAGGGGATATGTGGTACAGCATTGGAGGACATAGTAGACCAATGGAGGGGACGTTGTTGGCAGTGACCAACACTGTGGTGAGGAACAGTGTAGTCATCATTAAGATGTAATGCTGGTGTTCAGGAGGCTGGAAGGACAGGGGATGCAAAATTCAATATAGATGCTCTCCACATTAGGCAATGGGTAGAGATGGACTGTTGAGATATTGCAAAGTAAAAAGGACATGGAATCTCTGGGGTGGGGGCGGGTACCTGACAATCAGGCGCAGGCTGGTGCTGATGGTGTTCACTTCGATAGGCAAATGCACAGAATCCGTGTTTGCTGGACATTCAGACGTTGAAGAGGCAAATTCATGAAGCATGGCTTTGCAAATATTTCTTCCCAAAAATGCAATTCATGCAGAGTGAATGTGCTTACAGAGCAAATGTTAATCAGAGGAGGATTACACCATGCCATTGGTGTTGGCTGAACTAACATGGTTATCTCAGTGATGGGGAAGTGAGGAGCAGTAACTGAAAAGGCTGGCTAAAAGTTCTGAATATTTGTAGAACTTCCAAAGTTGCTGTGGGATAAGGAGAACATCACTGTGTTGTATGTCCTGGACATTTGATGATGCGCTCTAATAAATGCAATGGAAAGTAGAATGGTTGGTGTAGGTCTGGGATGAGAAGGGGATCCCAAGGGAAGCAGGCACTCCCTCTAGAAGGTAACATGGCAACTCAGCCAGTGGAGCATCTTCACCAAGTTGATACACATGCTGCGAGCAGAGTTGTGGTGGAGTAGATGATTACACTGCTGAAGTTCTAGTTCCACAGCTTTTTGCAGTCTGAGGGTCTCTCCAGCATATTCCATACAAATTGTGCCACACCATTCTGGTGTGCTTTCTTATGCACAATTGCAGCAAGCAACAAGATGATGTGATGGACACTGAGGAGCAGAGTGATTGGGACCAATTGTTCCAAGAGAAGGAAAGGAATACTGAGCTGGAAGATGCTCTCCTTGTGGGTGACAGACTTAAGCTGCACAGGGTATTGCAAAGTGTGCAGGATCTGATTGACACTTCGTTTCAGTAGATGTTAACTGGGTGCAGAAATATATAATGGACTGTCAATGGTCAAGATGCCAGGGGCGGCACAGTGGCTCAGTGGTTAGTAATGCTGCTTCACAGCGCTCGGGGCCCACATTCAACTCCAGTCCCGGGTGACTCTGTGTGGAGTTTGCACATTCTCCTCATGTCTGTATGGGTTTACTTCAGTTTCTTCCCACAGTCCAAAGGTGTGCAGGTTAGATGGTTTGGCCATGCTAAATTGCCCCGTACTGTCTAGGGATGTACAGGCTAGGTCAATTGGCCATGGTAAAATGTAGGGTATTGGGATTGGGTGTGGATCTGGGTGGGAAGCTCTTTGGGGAGTCAGTGCAGACTCAATTGGCCAAATGGCCTCTATTTGCACTGTAGCAATTCTATGATTCTATTTCAAAGAACAGAAGAAAATAGACTTCAGGAATTATGAAGGTACACTTTGATATCCAAGTGGATGTAATTTATGAACAATAAATACTCAAATTAGGGCTCAAGATGAAAAAGAAAAGATATCAACATATGACTACATTACTTTAGCTCAGTATATTTTGTGAACTTGCACGACCAAAAACGATTGAATTAAATGTAGGATTTTATTAGGCATAAGAGGTCCCACAGTGAGAGCAGATCTACTGAAAGATCATGAGCAGAAGCACTAAGGTGTAAAACAGCAAATTTATAGCAGAACAGGCCAGGGTTATCTTTATTTTGATAAATACTCCAGACTCAAAGAGCACAACAATTACAATTACAAGGGCAGGGTGCGACAATTGCAGAATGTACTATACCAACGGGGAGGAAAGCATGTCCAGCATTGGGAGAGCAGTGCTCTTACTCTCAGAAGCCCAATCATTTTGCACACAAGTATTTGACTCGGAAGAAGCAAAACAAGCAGGTACTTTTTTTATTATTATTATTCATTTGTGGGATGTGGGCATTGCTGGCTGGCCAGCATTTTTGCCTGTCCCTAGTTGCCCTTGAGAAGGTGGTGGTGAGCTGCCTTCTTGAACCGCTGCAGTCCTCCTGCTATGGGTTGACCCACAATGCCATTAGGGACGGAATTCCAGGATTTTGACCCAGTGACAGTGAAGGAATGGCGATATATTTCAAAGTCAGGATGGTGAGTGGCTTGGAAGGGAAATTGAAGGTGGTGATACTCCTGTATATTCACTGCTCTTGCCCTTACTGATGGAAGTGGTTGTGGGTTTGAAAAGTGCTGTTTGAGGAGTTTTGGTGAATTTCTACAGTGCATCTTGTACATAGTAGACACTGCTGCTACTGAGCATCGGTCATGGAGGGAGTGGCTGCTTGTGGACGTAGTGCTAGTCAAGTGGACTGCTTTGTCCTGGATGGTGTCAAATTTCTTGAGCATTGTTGGAGCTGCACTCGTCTAGGTAAAGGGGGAGTATTCCATCACACTCCTGACTTGTGCCTTGTAGATGGTAGACAGGCTTTGAGGAGTCAGGACGTGTGTTACTTGCTGCAGTATTTCTAGCTTCTGACCTGCTCTTGTAGCCATTGTGTTTGCGTGGTGAGTCATATAGCCACTGGAGAGTTATCAGTGGAAGATTAATACAAATTACACCATACAAACTGTTCAGTCAAGTTGCAAGGTGATAAATGGCTTGTGAATGCAGAGGAGAATATCAAGTCAACATAAAGTGTCAAACACTCATGCATCATGCAGCATCATGACCGTCACAGACCTGTGGCAGTGGTTCAACATGGCAATCCAAAAATGAGAGTAAGGTTTGAGGCTATGTGACGGCAACAAGCTGGTGTAAAGGGTAGATCAATCTGAGAGCTCAATGCACTGACAAGAACGAAGATATAAAATTCAATTTCATAGATAGCAAGCAAAAACCACTCATCTTAGCTGGAGCAAGTCTAAAACATGGACTAGTAACCTTCAACATGCCAAAAGAAATTTGCAACGTATCGTAGAGTCATTCAGTACAAAAGTGGGCTTCAGCCCATCAAGTCTGTATTGTCAAAAAATACACCACTATCTACACTAGTCCCACTTTCCTGCAGTAAAGACCATAGCTTTGAATATTATGACACTTCAATTGTTCATCCAAGGACTTTTTAAAGGTTGTGATATTACCAACCTCAACTATTCTCCCAGGCAGTTCATTCCAGATACCAATACCCCCGGGTAAAATTTTCTTCCTCAAATCCGCTCGCCTTTCATTTTAAAAATGTTCTGACCCTTCAACTACCTTTATTCACTTGTGGGATAAGGGTGTTGCTGGCTAGGTAGCATTTATTGCCCAGGGGGCAGTTAAGAGTCAACCACATTGCTGTGGATCTGGAGTCACAGGTAGACCAGGTAACCCTAAAGGGCATTAGTAAACCAGATGGGTGGTTTTTCCCCAACAATCAGCAATGGATTCAGAATCATTGTTAGATCCTTAATTCCAGATGCTTATTGAAATCAAATTCTGCCATCTGCTATGGCAGGATTTGAACCCTAGTCCTCAGAACATTGTCTGGTTTCTGGATTAATAGTCCAGCAATAATACCATTAGGTCGTCACTTCCCCTTCTGGGAAGAGCTGGGAAAATCAGGTAAGAGCTGCTTTCTATCCACCCTGTCCATGTTCTTCATAATTTTATACACATTTATCAGGGTTAAATTCCATCTGCCACTGATCTGCCCATCTGACCAATCCATTTATATTTTCCTGTAATCTAAGACCTTCTTCCTCAACCAGCCAGCCGATTACTGTGGCATCCTCAAACTTACTTATCTCCATCCCCACAACATTCTCATTTACATAATTTATGAATATCACAAACAAAACGGACCCAGCACCGATCCCCGTGATATGCCACTGCAAATCCCAGTCATATAAACAACCTTCTACCATCACCCTCTGTCTCCTACAACTAAGGCAAGTTTGGATCCAACTTGCCAAGTTATCCTGGATACCAGGAGCTTTTATCTTCTTTATCAATTTGCCATATGGAACCTTGTCAAAAGCCTTGCTTAAATCAGTGTAAACTACATCAGCTGTCCTACTCATCTCACAGACTTGGTCACCTCCTTGAAAAATTGCATTAGATTTGTTAGGCATGACCTCCCTCTGACAGTCATGCTAACTGTCCCTGAACAAACCTTGACTCTCTGAATGGAGATTAATTAATTATTTTCTCTAATAGTTTCCCTACCACTGATGTGAAATTTACTGGTCTATAGTTCCCTGGTCTATCTCTACCACCTCCTTTATAAAGTGGAAACACATTTGCTATCCTCCAATCTTCTGGCATGTTCCCTGTGGCCAGAGACTATTCTCAAATTTGGGTCAGGGCCTAAACCATCTGCATAACAGATCCTAGAGGAGAACTAGAGACATGTTTGCAGGTTTAGGATGTCTACTTGGAGAATATCATCTTGAAGTAGATGAATATAAGCCCAATTCAGTATCTGCCATGAAATCTGCCTTCAAGGCCAGCCCAAAAAAAAGTTGGAAAATAAGACAGTAAGCACTAAAGCGACAACTCCTTTAGAATGGATTAGCAACATTGTAGCGGTGAAACCACCTGGAATATTGAGAGTATACAACTCCCCAAAGAATCTACATAAAGATCTGAAGAGATCTCACAACTCATAAGACGATAAGATGTGGGAGCAGAAGGATGCCATTCAGTCCATTAAGACTTTACCCTTTCACTGAGATAATGGTTGATCCAATAATTCCCAACTCTCTATTTTCCTGCCTTATTCCCATAATCCTCGATTCCCTGACTGATTTGAAACCTGTCTCTCCACAGATTCAATTACTTCTCAGAAAAGAGATTCCTTCTCATTTCTGTCTCAAATGGGCAACTCCATACTGTCAAGTTGTGCCTTCTGGTCCCAGACTCTCTGACAAGTGGAAACAACCCCTCCACGCCTAAGCATCTTCTATATTTCAATAAAATCATTTGTCTTTCTCCTAAACTCCAGTGAGTACAAGACAAAATTACTCAACCTCTCCTTTTATGAAAATCTGTCCAGGCTTGGGATCAACAATGTGACCCTCTCAGGACTCCATCCAAAGCCTTTCCTTAGATAAGGGGACCAAAACTATTCGTAGTATTCTAGGTATCTAAAGGGCTGGTGTAGGAGGGAGGAATTCAATATCTGGGTCATTGGGATCTCTTCCAGGATAAGTGGGACCTCTGCAAAAAGGATAGGCTATACCTCAGCTGCAAGGGCACCAATATTCATGTGGGGAAATTTGCTAATGCCAGATGGGAGGGTTTAAACTAGTATGGCAGGCGACTGCTGAGAACTGGAGCAGCAGGTCAGGATGTGAGGAGAAGGTGGAGGTTAATAGGATGAATAAGCAGGGCTAATTTAATGATCAAGGCAGGACTATGAAGTATATTCAGTAAGCCAGGTGGGAGAAATAATAAAAAAGATGCTGAAGGACAGGATAGAGTGTACAGCTAAAAATTTGAGTTCTTTGTACAATTGCACAGATTGTAACAAACAAATTAAATGAGCTGCAGGCGCAGGTTCAAATGTGAAATTATGATATAGTAGCCACAAGGGAGACGTGGCTGCTGGATGGTCAGGACTGGGAATTAAACATATCAGGTGATAAGGTTTACAGGAGAGATAGAGAAAACAGCAGAGGAGGTGGAGTAGTATTACTGATTGGAAACGGAATCACTTGTATGGTGAAGAAGGATATAATGAGGGGAAAGCATCCAGTGGAGACCTTATGGTGGAACTGAGGAACTGCAAAGGAACTAAAACTACGATAGGTGTCATATATAGACTACCTGTTTGCAGCTGACAGGTGCTAGGTTGTATGAATGCTGAATTTAGGCAACTGTGTATTAATGGGGTGTTTTAATCTGAACATAGATGTGGAGAGACAGCTAAGCACCTGCCAGAAAATTTGTAAATTTCAAGAGTATGTCCAGGATAGTTTCCTACAGCAATACGTCTCGGGTATGACAAGGGGACAAGTAATATAGGATCTAATAATGAGCAATCAGCCTGATTTAATTAATGACCTAATTGTCTGTGAGTATTTGTCAAATAGTGATCATAACATGAATGAGTTTCATGAGGCATTTGATAAGCAAAGATCAGACACGAGAATGTTGAATTTAATGGGATAAGGCTGGGACTGTCCACAGTAAACTGGGAAGCTCTGTAATCAGTAAAACAACTGAGGAACAGAGGAGGACATTCAAAGAAGCATTCAGTACTATTCAGAAGCAGTTTGTACCCATGTGAAGGCCTCACCTCACACAAAAAGTAGCCATGGAGATCTAATGACGTAAGGGACAGCATTAAATTAAAACATTGGGCTTATAAAAATGCAAAGGACAATATAGGTCCCACAGAATTAGGCAAATATAAAGATTAGAAGAAGGCCACAAACATAGAAACATGGAAGATAGGAGCAGGATGAGGACATTCAGCCCTTCGAGCCTGCTCCACTATTCATCACTATCATGGCTGATTGTCCAACTCAATCGCCTAAACTTGCTTTCTCCCCATAACCTTTGATCCCATTCGCCCCAAGTGCCTACATATAGTTGCCTCTTGAATACATTCAATGTTTTGGCATCAACTACCTCCTGTGGTAATGAATTCTACAGGCTCAACATTCTTTGGGTAAAGAAATGTCTCCACATCTCTGTCTTAAATCGTCTACCCTGAATCCCCATACTGTGACACCTGGTTCTGGACACACCCACCATCGGAAACATCCTCCCTGCATCTACCCTGTCTAGTCCTGTTAGAATTTTAAAATCTCTATGAGATCCCCCCCTCATTCGTCTGAACTCCAACGAAAACAATTCTAACTTAGTCAATCTTTCCTCGTACATCAGACTCGCCATCCTGGAATCAGCCTGGTAAGCCTTCACTGCACTCCCTCGAGAGCAAGAGCATCCTTCCATAGAAAAGGAGACCAAAACTGCACGCAGTATTCCAGGTGTGGTCTCACCAAGGCCCTGTACAACTGCAACAAAACATCCCTGCTCCTGTACTTGAAATATCTTGCGATGAAAGCCAACATACTATTTGCCTTCTTTACTGCCTGCTGCACCTGCATGCTTACCTTCGGCAACTGGTGCACAAGGACACCCAGGTCCCACTGCACTCCCATCTCCCAATTTACAGCCATTCAGGTAGTAATCTGCCTTCTTGTTTTTGCTTCCAAAGTGAATAGCCTCACATTTATCGAAATTATTCTGCATCTGTCTTTAATTTGCCCACTCACCCAACCTGTCCAGTTCATGTTGAAAGATCTCTGCACCCTTGTCATAGTTCACTCTCCCACTCAACTTGGTATCATCTGCAAACTTTGAGATGTTACATTTTGTTCCCTCATCCAAATCATTAATATATATTGTGAATACTGGGGACCCAGCACTGATCCCGTGGCACCCCACTAGTTACTGCCTGTCAATTTGAAAAGGACCCATTAATTCCTATTCTTTTTTTCCTCTCTGCCAACCAGTTTTCTATCCATCTCAAAACACTTCCCTCATTCCCACGCACTTTAATCTTGCACAATATTCTCTTATGTGGGACATTGTTAAACACTTCCTAAGGGTCCAAATAAACCACATTGACTGTCTCCCCCTTGGCAACTCTACTAGTTACATCTTCATAGAATTCCAACAGATTTGTCAAGGATGATTTCTCCTTCATAAATCCATACTGACTCTGTCTGATCCTGCCACTGCTTTCTAAATGCTCCACTATAAAGTCCTTGATAATGGATTTGAGAATATTCCCCACTACCAATGTTAGGGTTACTGGTCTGTAATTTCCTGTTTTCTCTCAACCCCTCTCTTTGAATATTGGAGCAACATTAGCCACCCTCCAATCTGCAAGGACTGTGCCAGCGTCTATAGAATCATGTAAGTGACTACTAATGCATCCACTATTACTCAAGCCACTTCCTTAAGAACTGTGGGATGAAGATTATCAGGCCCTGTGGATTTATCTACATTCAATTCCAATAATTTCACAACACCATTTCTCTATTAATATTGATCACCCTCAAGTCTTCCCGATCACTAAATCTTGCATTCTCCAACATTTCTGGTATCTGATTTATGCCCTCTTTTGTGAAGACAGAACCAAAGTATATATTCAGTTGCTCAGCCATTTCTTTGTCCCCTATTATACATTCCCCAGTTTCTGTCTGTAGGGGGTCTGCATTGACCTTCACCAGTCCCTTTCTCTTCGTGCACCTATAGAAACTCCTAACGTCAGTATTTATGTTCCCTGCAAGCTTACTTTCATACTGTATTTTCCCCTTCTTAATCAATCCTTTGGTCCTTCCCTGCTAAATTCTAAACTGCTCCCAATCCTCAGACATAATATTTTTCTTGGCCAATCTGCATGCTTCCTCCTTGAATCAGATACTATCTCTAATTTCCTTTGTAAGCCGTGGATTGGCCCTCTTATCCATTTTGCTTCTGTGCCAGACAGGGATAAACAGTTGTTGCAGTTTTCCCATGCGTTCCTTGAATGTTTGCCATTGCCTATCCACTGTCATCCCTATAAGTAACTCTTCCCATTCTATCAAGGCCAACTTATGCCTCATATCTTCATAGTTTCCTTAATTAAGATGAAGATACGAGATACAAGTTGGCCTTGATAGATTGGGGAGAGTTACTTAAAGGGATGACAGCGGATAGACAGTGGCTTATAAGAGTGGCTAAAAAGGAATATGAATGGAAACTTGGAAGGGACATAAACGACATTAAGAAGACATTTTATAGTTATATAATGGGAAAGCCTGGTTAAGACATGGAACAATCCCTCTTCCGTACCTACACTGGCCCTAAACCCCACCTCTTCCTCCGTTACATTGATGACTGTATTGGCGCCGCCTCATGCTCCCACGAGGAGCTCGAACAGTTCATCCACTTCTCCAACACCTTCCACCCCAAACTGAAGTTCACCTGGACCATCTCCAACACTTCTCTCTCCTTCCTGGACCTCTCTGTCTCCATCTCGGGTAACCACCTAGAAACCGATGTCCATTTCAAGCCCACTGACTCCCACAGCTACCTGGAATACACCTCCTCCCGCCCACCTTCCTGCAAAAATGCCATCCCCTATTCCCAACTCCTTTGTCTCCGCCGCATCTGCTCCCAGGGTGAGACATTCCACTCCCGTACATCTCAGACATCCTCATTCTTCAAGGACCGCAACTTCCCTCCCACAGTGGTCGAGAACGCCCTCGACCGTGTCTCCCGCATTTCTCTGACCCCACCACCAAAGATATTTTTCCCTCCCCACCCTTATCTGCTTTCCGGATGGACCACTCCCTCCGCAACTCCCTTGTCCGCTCCACACTCCCCTCCAGCCCCACCACACCCGGCACTTTTCCCTGCAACTGCAGGAAGTGCTACACCTGCCCCCACACCTCCTCCCTCACCCCAATCCCAGGCCCCAAGAAGACTTTCCACATCAGGCAGATGTTCACCTCCACATCTGCCAATGTGGTATACGGCATCCGCTGTACCTGTTGTGGTTTCCTCTACATCGGGGAAACCAAGTGGAGGCTTGGGGTCCGCTTTGCAGAACACCTGCACTCAGTTCGCAACAAACAACTGCACCTCCCAGTCGCGAACCATTTCAACTCCCCCTCCCATTCCTCAGACGACATGTCCATCCTGGGCCTCCTGCAATGCCACAGTGATGCCACCCGAAGGCTGCAGGAACAGCAAATCATATTCAGCCTGGGAACCCTGCAGCCCAATGGTATCAATGTGGATTTCACAAGCTTCAAAATCTCCCCTCCCCCAACCGCATCCCAAAACCAGCCCAGCTCATCTCCGCCTCCCTAACCTGTCCTTCCTCTCACCTATCCCCTCCTCCTACCTCAAGCCCCACCCCCATCTCCTATCTACTAACCTCATCCCGCCCCCTTGACCTGTCCGTCCTCCCTGGACTGACCTATCTCCTCCCTACCGTCCCACCTACACTCACCTTTACTGGCTCCATCCCTGCCTCTTTGACTTGTCTGCCTCCTCTCCACCTATCCTCTCCTCTATCCATCTTCTATCGGCCTCCCCCTCTCTCCCTATTTATTTCAGAACCCTCTTCCCCTCCCCCATTTCTGATGAAGGGTCTAGGCCCAAAACGTCAAGCTTTCCTGCTCCTATGATGCTGCTTGGCCTGCTGTGTTCATCCAGCGCCACACCTTGTTATCTCGGATTCTCCAGCATCTGCAGTACCTTTTATCTCCAAGAGTTTTACTGGCTTGCTGCAGGCTGAGTTTGAGGATATTGTCAATGACCATGGGGAAATGGCAGACATGATGAATGATTATTTAGCTTCAGTTTTCACAGCAGAAATGGAGCTTGCTGGAAGTCTCAAAGAAATTAACAGAGGATCTGGGAAAGGGTCTCAATAAAGTTTGTTTAAGCAAATCATTAATAATGGGGAAATTAATGGATCTGAAGTGTGAGAAATCCCTCGGACCTGATGGCTTCTATACATGGGTTTTGAAGGAGGTAGGAGAGGACATTGTCAATGCCCTAACCATAATAATTCAGCATTCCCTGGATCCAGGAATTGTACCTCTAGATTAAAAAGTTGCTCAAGTGTCTCTGTTCTTTAAGAAAGGTGACAGAGGGAAACAAGAGAATTACAGACCAGGTAGCCTGACATCTATGGTGGATAACTTGTTCATGTCTATGATCAAGGAAAGGTTAATTGATCACCTTGAAAATTTCAGTTAATCGGGGATATTCAGCATGGATTCATAAAGGATAGACGATGCATACAAGGTTTTTGAAGAGGTGACAGATTGGCAGACAGAGGTAAGTCAGTGGATGTTGTCCATATGGACTTTGAGAAAGGTTTTAATAAAGTCACACACAAGAGACTGTTAGGTCACGTAGAAGCCCGTGGAACTGAGAGCAAATTACTGATATATATAGGAAATTGGTTGAGTGGCATGAAATAGAGAGCTGGAATAATGGGTAAGTACTCAAATTAGCAGGACATGGCTGGTGATGTCCCACAGGGATCTGTGTTGGGGCTTGAATTATTTACAACATTCATTAATGACTTGGATAATGGCATAAAACATCAAATACCCAACTTTGCTGGTGATGTAAAATTGCGCAGCATTATACATAGTTTTGACGACAGCATAAAATTACAACAGGATATCAATAGATTAGGTGAATGAGCAAAGCTGTGGCTGATGGATTTTAATATAGAGACTTTTAAGGAACTCTTGGATGGGCACATAGGTGATAGTAAAATGTAAGGTATGCAGGGTAGATTGAACTTAGTAGGATAATAGGTCGGCACAACATCGTGGGCTGAAGGGCCTGTACTGTGCTGTAATGTTCTATGTTCTATGTTCTATAAGCAAGTGTTATGTTATTTTGATCTGAAAAATTACAGATAAGGATATTTTTCAGAAGGCACAAAGTTAAATAAAGTTGATGTCGAACAAAATTTGAGAGTTCAGGTGCATTGCTCTTTAAAATGCCACGAAGCAGGTGCAGAAAATAGTCAAGAAGACCAATGGAATGCTGGCCTTCAAATCTAAAGAGCTGGAGGATAAGGATGCAGACATTATGCTGCTTTGTACAAAATCATAGTTAGACCCCACTTAGAGTATTGTGAGCAGATCTGGGCGTCACACCTTAGTAAGGATGTTTTGACCCTGGACGGAATTCAACACACGTTTACAAGGATGATACCTGGACTTCAGGGGTTAAGTTATGAGGAGAGATTAGCCAAACTAGGCTTTTTTCTCTAGAATTTAGAATGTGAAGGGATGATCTAATTGAGGTCTTCATGATATTAATAGGAAAAGATTGTTGAAAATTCTAAAACCAGGACCTTAGTCTAAGAATTAGGGCCAGGACATTCAGGAGAGATGTTAGAAAACTCTTCTTCACATAAGGAATAGTGGAGGATTGGAACTCTCTTCCTCAGTTGGTGGTCAATGTGACTTCAACTATTAAATTTTAGTCTGAAATAAACGAATTTGTATTTAGCAATGGAATCAAGGAATAAAGGCCTATGGCAGACATATGGAATTAGGCCACAGATCAGCCATGATCTTATTGAGTGGCAGAGCAGGCTGAAGGGGCTGAATGACCTACTCTTGTTCCCACTTTCCTAGATGTGGTCTAATTAGTGCTTTGTACAGCTCTAGCAAGATCTCCCTACTTTTATGCTCTATTCGCTTTGAAATGAAGGCCAACATTTCATTTACCTTCCCTACCACCTGCTGAGCTTGTATCCATGCTTATCCCAACTCTCTGACTTCGTTAGTTAGATAGTCTTCTATTGATGCTAATATACTGCTCCAACATCATGGGCTCTTATTAAGTTGCTTGACATGTAATACCCTATCGAATACCTTTGGAAGTCTAAATATATTATATCCACCACATCCCCTTTATCTATCTTATATGCTACTTCCTTAAAAAACCCTAATAAATTTGTTAGGCATGATTTCTCCTTTATGATTTCATGCTGTTTCTGCTTGATCACATTATGTAATTATAAATTTATATGACATCCTTTATAACAGATACTAATATTTTCCCAACAACAGATGTTAAGCTAACTGACCTATCATTATCTGTGGTTTGTCTTTTCCTATTTTAAGTAAGTACATTCCACAGGTTGTTCTGGGACTTTGCCAGAATCTAAAGATTGTTGAAAGAATTTTCTAAGTGCATACCAGTGCACCTACTATCTCTGTAATTACTACTTTCAATATTCCAGAATGCATCCCATTAGGTCCAGGGGACCTATAGGTCTTTAGCCCCATTGGTTTTCCTAGTACTTTTCTCTAGTGATAGTTATTGAATTTATTTCCTTTCCTCTATCTGCCTCGATTATTTAGTATTTTTGGATTGCAGTTAGTGTGTAGGCTACAGTAAAGACTGATGCAAAGTATTTATTCAATTAGAGTCACAGAGTCATAGAGTCCACAGCACGGAGACAAGCCCTTTGGCCCAAACTGGTCCATGCCGACCAAAATGTCCATCTACACTAACCCCATTTCCCTGCACTTGGCCCATATCCTTCAAAACCTTTCCTACCCATGTATTTGTCCAAATGCCTTTTAAATGCCATTAATGTACTTGCCTCAACCACATTCGCTGGCAGCTCATTCCAAATGTGTGTCACCTTCCGTGTAAAAAAGTTGCCCCTCAGGTTCCCATGTATTCTCTCCCCTCTTACCTTAAACTGATGCCCTCTAGTCCTCGATTCCCCAACCCTGGGAAAAAGACTGAGTGCCTCCATCCTATCCATGCCTCTCATCATCTTATACGCTTCTAGAAGATCTCCCCTCAGTCTCCTATGCTCTAAAGAAAGAAGTCCTAGCTTGACCAACCTCGCCCTATAACTCAGTCCCTTGAGTCCTGGCAACATCCTTGTAGATTTCTTCTGCACTCTTTCCAGTTTAATAACATCTTACCTATAGCAAGGTGACCAAGTGCGGGCCCGCCAACATCCTGTACAACTGCAATATAATGTCCCAACTTCTATACTCAATGCCCTGACTGATGAAGGCCAGTGTCCCAAAAGCCTTCTTCACTGCCCTGTCTACCTGTGACTCCACTTTCAGAGAACTGTGCACCTGAACTCCAAGGTCCCTCTGTTCCACTACACTTCTTAAGGTCCTACCATTCACCATGAAACTCCTACCTTGATTTGACTTTCCAAAATGCAACACCGCATACTTATCTATATTAAACTCCATTTGCCATTTCTCGGCCCACTTCCCCAGCTGATCAAGATCCTACTGCAATTTCTGGTAACCTTCCTCACTGTCCATGATATTGCCTATTTTCGTGTCATCCACAAACTTACTAATCATAGATTGACCTGCTGTGTTCATCCAGCCCCATGCTTGTTAACTTACTAATCATGCCTTGTACAATCTCATCCAAATCATTGATATAGATAACAAATAGCAATGGGCACAGCACCGACTCCTGAAGCACACCACCAGTCATGGGGCTCCAGTCAGACAAGCATTCTTCCATTATTACTCTCTGCTTCCTACCAACAAGCCAATTGTGTACACAATTTGCCAACTCTCCCTGGATTCCATATGATCTAATCTTCCAGATTAGCCTACCATGTGGAACTTTATCAAAGGCCTTACTGAAATCCATATAGACTACATATACTGCCCTGCCCTCACCAACCTTCCTAGTCACTTCATCAAAGAACTCTAACAAATTTGTGAGGTATGATCTCCCACGCATGAAGCCATGTTGACTACTCCTAATCAAACCCTATCTTTCTAAATGGATGTATATCTTATCCCTCAGAATCTTCTCAAGTAAGTTACCTACCATAGATGTTAAGCTCACTGGTCTGTAATTCCCATGTTTTTATTTGCAGCCCTTCTTGAATAAGGGCACAACATTCACTACCTGCCAGTCTTTTGGGACCTCACTTGTGGCTAACGCTGATGCAAATACATCAGCCAGGGATCCCACAATTTCTTCTCTAGCCTCTTGCAGGATTCTTGGATATATCTAATCAGGACCAGAAGATTTATCCACTTTCATACATGGAGTTTAACATGGATACTTGTGAGGTTATCCATTTTGGTTAGCGCAATAGAAAGGGAGCTTACTATCTATGGAGAGAAACTTCAGAGTGGTTCGGTGCAGAGGGGATCTGTGTCTTTAAGTGGAGGAATTGAAGGGAAGGTAGATGTTAGGACCAGTAAGTTTTAAAGGAAAGACGGGTAGAGCCAGGTAAATGAACATGATGGGACTGATGGGCTGAAGTGTATGTATTTCAATGTAATGAGTATTGTAGGTAAGGCAGATGAGCTTAAAGCCTGGATCAGTACATGGGACTACGATGTTATGACCATTACAGAGACGTGTTGCTCAATGTTCCAGGGTTTCATTGTTTTAGACCAGATAGAGTGGGAGGTAAAAGAGGTGGAGGAGTTGCATTACTAATCAGGGAGGATGCTACATCTGTAGACAGGGGGCGGGGCACAAGGGGGTCATACTGGAGGGCTCATCACTGAGGCAATCTGGGTAGAGATCAAAAATAAGAAAAGTGCAATCACTTTGAAAGACCACCCAACAGCCACCAAGTTATTGAGGAACAAATATGTAGGCAGATTATGGAAAGATGCAATGACAACACGTTTGTCATAATGGGTGAATTTAGCTTCCCCAATATTGAATAGGACTTCCTTAGATCAAGATGTTTAGGTGAGGCAGAATTTGTTAGGTGCATCCGAGAGGGTTTCAAAAAACAGTATGTGGATAGTCCAGTTGGAGGAGGGTCCATACTGGACCTTGCATTGGCTAATGAGCCTGGTCAGGTGACTGATCTTTCAGTGGGAGAGCACTTTGGAAACAGTGATCACACAAATCCTTAAGTCTTAAGAGACCCATGAATATGGATAAGTCAGGGGCTAGGGGCTAGGGGCAATTAATTGGGAGCAGCTGTTATTGGGCAAGTTGACGTTTGACATGCGGGAGTTGCGTAAAGACCTGCTGATTAGAGTTCAGGACTAGTATGTTCCAGTAAGGAGGAAGGACAAGGATGTCAAGGGAATGGACCTTTGGATAACGAGGGAGCTTCTGAATTTAGTCAAACAGAAGAAAGAAGCATATGTAAGGTTTAGAAAGCTATAATTAGACAGGGCCTATGAGGAATATAAAGAAAACAGGAAAGGACTCAAGCAGGCAATTAGGAGGGCAAGGAGGGGCCATGAATGATCTTGGCAAGTAGGGTTAAAGAGAATTCCAAGGCATTCTATACATACATTAAAAACAAGAGGATAACTACGGAAGGGGTAGGACTACTCAAGGATAAAGGAGAGAATTTGTGCTTTGGAGGCAGAGGATGTGGGCAAGATCCTAAATGAGTGCTTTGCATCGGTAGGATAGGGATCACCCAGGATAGGGACATGGAGGCTGATGAGATTAGTGTGGAGCATGCTAATATGTTAGGGCATTTTGAGATCAAGAAAGACGTGTTGTTGAATCTCTTGAAGAGCATTAAGGTGGGTTAGACCCCAGGGCCCCAGGTTATTGAGAGAGGCAAGAGAAGAGATTGCTAGGGCTTTGACCATGACCTTTGTATCCTTGTTAGCCACCTGAAGGGTCCCGGAGGACTGGTGAGTAGTTAATTCAAGAAAGGAAATACGGATAATCCAGGAAAATACAGATCAGTGAGTCTGACATCAGTGATTGGAAAGCAATCGGAGAGAATTCTTAGGTATAGGATTTATGCACATTTAGAAAAGCAAGACCTAATTATGGACAGCCAGCATTGCTTTGTGTAGGGCAAAGTCATGTCTTACTAACTTGATTGAATTTTTCGAGGAGGTGACAAAGGTGACCAATGAGGGTAGATCAATGGATCTTGTTTACATAGATTTTAGTAAGGCTTTCAACAGGATCCCTCATGGTATCTCATCCAGAAGATTAAAATGCATAGGATCGATGGTGACTTGGCCATTTGGATAATGAATTGGCTTGCCCATAGAAAGCAGAGGGTAGTGGTGGAAGGGTGTTTTTCTGGCTGGCATCCATAACTTAGTGGTGTACCACAGGGATTTGTACTGGGATCTCTGCCATTTGCACATAAATAACTTGGGTGAAAATGTGGATGGGTGGTTTAGCAAGTTTGCAGACAATACAAAGATTGGTGGAAATACAGATAGTGTAGAAAGTTGTCAAAGGATACAGCAGGATGTAGATCAGTTGCAGAAATGGGTGGGGAAATGCTAGCTGGAGTTTAATCCAGGCAAATGTGAGGTGTTGCACTTTGAAAGATCAAATGTTAAGGGAAAATGTACATAGAACATAGAACATAGAACAGTACAACACAGTACAGGCCCTTCGGCCCATGATGTTGTGCCGAACTTTTGCCCTAATCCTAAGGTCTATCTAACCTCCATCCCTACCTTATACTATCATCCATATGCCTATCCAATTGCCGCTTAAATGCCCCTAATGAGGCCAATTCCACTACCCTCTCTGGCAATGCGTTCCACGCCCCTACCACTCTCTGAGTAAAGAACCTATCTCTGCCGTCTCTCCTGTATCTACCTCCACTCACTTTAAAACAATGCCCCCTCGTAATAGCTACCTCCAACCTAGGAAAAAGTCTCTGGCTGTCCACTCTAACCATACCTCTGATCATTTTGTACACCTCTACAAAGTCACCTCTCATCCTTCATCATTCTAAAGAGAAAAGCCCTAGCTCTCTCAACCTTTCCTCGTAAGACCTTCCCTCCATTCCTGGCAACATCCTGGCAAATCTCCTCTACACTTTTTTCCAACGCTTTCACATTTTCCCTGCAATGAGGCGACCAGAACTGGACACAATACCCCAGATGTGACCAAACCAGGCTTTGTATAGCTGGAGCATAACTTCACAGCTCTTGAACTCGATCCCTCTATTAATGAAAGCTAACACACCATATGCCTTCTTAACAACTCTATTCACCTGGGTGGCAGCTTTCAGGGAACTGTGAACATGAACCCCAAGATCCCTCTGTTCCTCCACACTGCCAAGAATCTTTCCGTGAAACCTATATTCTGCTTTCAAGTTTGTCTTTCCAAAATGAATCGCTTCACACTTTTCAGGGTTAAACTCCATCTGTCACTTTTCAGCCCAGCTCTGCATCCTATCAATGTCCCCTTGTAACCTAGAACAGCCCTCTGCACTGTCCACAACGCGACCCACCTTCATATCGTCTGCGACCTTCTAATCCACCCTTCCACTCCTTCATCCAAATCATTTACAAAGATCACAAATAGAAGAGGACCCAGGATGGATTCTTGTGGTACACCACTCATAACTGAGCACCATGTTGAATATTTTCTGTCCACTACCACCCTTTGTCTTCTAAGGGTCAGCCCATTCTGAATCCAATCTGCCACATTTCCCCATCCCATGCCTCCTTACTTTCTGCATGAGCCTACCATGGGGAACCTTATCAAATGCCTTACTTAAATCCATGTATACCAAATCCACTGCTCTACTTTCATTCATGTGTTTGGTCACCTCTTCAAAGAATTCATTAAGGTTTGTGAGGCATGATCTACCCCTCACAAATCCATGCTGAATATCACGAATCAAACTGTGCCTTTCCAAGTGATCATAAATCCTATGTCTCAGAGCCCTTTCCAATAATTTGCCCACCACTGAAGTAAGCCTGACTGGCCTGTAATTTCCGGGGTTATCCCTTTTCCCTTTTTTGAACAAGGGAATGATGTTTGCCTCTCTCCAATCTTCCGGCACTATACCCGTGGACAGTGAAGACGAAAAGATCATTGCCAAAGGCCCTGCAATCTCTTCCCTCGCTTCCCATAGAATCCTTGGATAAATCCCATCAGGCCTGGGGACTTATCTATCTTCAAGTTCGTGAAAAATTTCTAGCACATCTTCCTTACTAACATTGACCTTATCGAGCCTACCAGCTTGTTTCACACTGTCCTCCTCTACAACTAGATCCCTCTCAGTTGTGAATACCGAAGAAAAGTATTCATTAAGGACCTCTCCTATCTCTTTAGACTCCGTGCACAAATTCCCTTTACAATCCTTGATCAGCCCTATCGTTTCTCTGGACATTCTTTTATTCCTCACGTACGTGTAAAAAGCCTTGGAGTTTTCCTTGATCCCATCTGCCAAGGTTTTCTGATGCCCCCTTATAGCTCTTCTAAGCTCTTTCTTCAGCTCCTTCCTGGATAACTTATATCCCTCTAGAGCCTTTGCCGTTCCTTATTTCCTAAACCTTACATAAGCATCCTTCTTCCTCTTAACCAGTCGTTCGACCTCTCTTGAGAACCAAGGCTCCCACAATTGACCACATCTTCCCTGCCAGCTAGGGACAAACATATCGAGCACACGCTGTATGCATTCCTTAAGCAATCTCCATATTTCAATAGTGCTTTTCCCTGTCAGCATCTGTTCTCAATTTATGATACCCAGTTCTTGCCTAACAGAATTGCAATTACCCTTTCCCCAATTATAAACCTTACCCTGCTGTATGTGCCTATCCTTTTCAATGACTATTGTAAAAGTAACAGAGTTATGCTCACTACGGCCAAAATGCTCACCTACCAACAGGTCTAACACTTGGCCCAGTTCATTACCAAGCACCAAATCCAAAGTGGCCTCTCCTCGTGTTGGTCTATCTACGTACTGTGTCAGGAATCCTTCCTGAACGCACTGGACAAAATCCGCTCCATCTAAACTATTACAACTAAAATGTTTCCAATCAATATTTGGAAAGTTGAAGTCACCCATGACTACAACCCTGTGACTTCTGCACCTTTCCAGTATCTGCCTCCCAATCTGCTCCTCCACTTCTCTGCAACTATTAGGGGGTCCATAAAAAACCCCAACAAAGTGACTGCTCCTCTCTTGTTCCTGACCTCAACCCAAACTGACTCTGTAGACAGAGATAACAAGCATGGGGCTGGAAGAACACAGCAGGTCAAGCAGCATCATAGGAGCAGGAAAACTTGACGTTTCGGGCCTAGACCCTTCATCAGAAATGGGGGAGGGGAAGAGGGTTCTGAAATAAATAGGGAGAGAGGGGGAGGCGGATAGAGGATGGATAGAGGAGAGGATAGGTGGAGAGGAGGCAGACAAGTCGAAGAGGCGGGGATGGAGCCAGTAAAGGTGAGTGTAGGTGGGGGGGTAGGGAGGAGATAGGTCAGTCCAGGGAGGACGGACAGGGCAAGGGGGCGGGATGATGTTAGTAGATAGGAGATGGGGGTGTGGCTTGAGGTGAGAGGAAAAACAGGTTAGGGAGGTGGAGATGAGCTGGGCTGGTTTTGGGATGCGGCTGGAGGAGGGGAGATTTTGAAGCTTGTGAAATCCACATTGATGCCATTGGGCTGCAGGGTTCCCAGGCTGAATATGATTTGCTGTTCCTGCAGCCTTCGGGTGGCATCACTGTGGCATTGCAGGAGGCCCAGGATGGACATGTCATCTGAGGAATGGGAGGGGGAGTTGAAATGGTTTGCGACTGGGAGGTGCAGTTGTTTGTTGCAAAATGAGCGCAGGTGTTCTGCAAAGCGGTCCCCAAACCTCTGCTTAGTTTCCCCGATGCAGAGGAAGCCACAACGGGTACAGCGGATACAGTATACCACATTGGCAGATGTGCAGGTGAACATCTGCCTGATGTGGAAAGTCTTCTTGGGGCCTGGGATTGGGGTGAGGGAGGAGGTGTGGGGGCAGGTGTAGCACTTCCTGAGGTTGCAGGGAAAAGGTCCGGGTGTGATGGGGCTGGAGGGGAGTGTGGAGTGGACAAGGGAGTCGCGGAGGGAGTGGTCCCTCCGGAAGGCAGATAAGGGTCGGGAGGGAAAAATGTCTTTGGTGGTGGGGTCTGATTGCAGATGGCGGAAGTGTCGGAGGATGATGCGTTGGATCCGGAGGTTGGTGGGGTGGTATGTGAGGACAAGGGGGATTCTGTATTGGTTATTATTGCGGGGACGGGGCGTGAGGGATGTGTTCCGGGAAATGCGGGAGACACGGTCGAGGGCGTTCTCGACCACTGTGGTGGGGAAGTTGCGGTCCTTAAAGAATGAGGACATTTGGGATGTACGGGAGTGGAATGTCTCATCCTGGGAGCAGATGCGGCAGAGGCGAAGGAATTGGGAATAGGGGATGGCATTTTTGCAGGAAGGTGGGTGGGAGGAGGTGTATTCCAGGTAGCTGTGGGAGTCAGTGGGCTTGAAATGGACATCGGTTTCTAGGTGGTTACCCGAGATGGAGACAGAGAGGTCCAAGAAGGAGAGAGAAGTGTTGGAGATGGTCCAGGTGAACTTCAGGTTGGGGTGGAAGGTGTTGGTGAAGTGGATGAACTGTTTGAGCTCCTCGTGGGAGCACGAGGCAGCGCCGATGCAGTCATCAATGTAATGGAGGAAGAGGTGGGGTTTAGGGCCAGTGTAGGTACGGAAGAGGGATTGTTCCACGTAAAGTGATGCCACGCGAAGGCTGCAGGAACAGCAAATCATATTCAGCCTGGGAACCCTGCAGCCCAATGGCATCAATGTGGATTTCACAAGCTTCAAAATCTCCCCTCCCCCAACCGCATCCCAGAACCAGCCCAGCTCATCTCCACCTCCCTAACCTGTTTTTCCTCTCACCTCAAGCCACACCCCCATCTCCTATCTACTAACATCATCCCGCCCCCTTGCCCTGTCCGTCCTCCCTGACTGACCTATCTCCTCCCTACCCCCCCACCTACACTCACCTTTACTGGCTCCATCCCCGCCTCTTCGACTTGTCTGCCTCCTCTCCACCTATCCTCTCCTCTGTCCATCCTCTATCCGCCTCCCCCTCTCTCCCTATTTATTTCAGAACCCTCTTCCCCTCCCCCATTTCTGATGAAGGGTCTAGGCCCGAAACGTCAAGTTTTCCTGCTCCTATGATGCTGCTTGACCTGCTGTGTTCTTTCAGCCCCATGCTTGTTATCTCGGATTCTCCAGCATCTGCAGTACCTTTTATCTCTGATTCTGTAGACATATCATTCTCGAACTGCCTTTCAGTAGCTGCTATGCTAGCCCTGACTAGCACTGCCACTCCCCCACCTCTTTTTCCACCCTCCCTATTTCTTTTAAAGCATCTAAATCCCGGAACTTCCAACAACAATTCCTCTCCATGAGTTACCCAAGTTTCTGTTATGGCCACAACATCGTAGTTCCAAGTACCCACCCATGCTCTAAGTTCATCCACTTTATTTCTGATACTTCTAGCATTGAAGTATACACACCTCAAACCAGCTCTGTGTCCACAATTACGCTCCATCGACTGCATTTCTTTATAAACAACCTCACTCCCTGTTTTCTCTGTTGGAAGTCTGAATACCTCATCCTTTGAATTATAAATCTGGTTCCCCACTCCCTGCCAATCTAGTTTAAACCATCCTGTATAGCTCGAGCAAACCTCCCTCCCAGGATATTTGTACCCTTCTGGTTCAGGTGCAACCCATCCTTACTGTACTGATCCCACCTTCCCCAGAATGTGCTCCAATTATCCACATAATGGAAGCCCTCCCTCCTACACCAGCCCTGTAGACACGTGTTTAGCTGCCCTCTCTCCCTATTTCTTACCTCATTATCATGTGGCACTGGTACTAATCCAGAGATAACTAATCTGTTTGTCCTGGACTTCAGCTTCCAACCTAACTCCCTGTACTCATTTTTCATGTTGTCTGTCCTTTTTTTATCTATGTCATTGGTACCGATGTGTACCATGACTGCTGGTTGCTCACCCTCCCCCTAAAGGATCCGAGATATCACAGACCCTGTCACCGGAGGCACCGTACCATCCATGTTAACTGTAGAGTTAATGGTAAGACCTTGAATAGCATTGATGTACAGAGGGATCTTGACGTTTGAATCCATTGCTCTCTGTTAGTGGCCAAACAAGTTTGTGTGGGTTTACTCTGGATGCTTCAGTTTCCTCCCACAATCCAAAAATGTGCAGGTAAGGTGGATTGGCCATGCTAAATTGCCCGTAGTGTTCAGTGATGTGTAGAATAGGTGGGTTACAAGGGGACGGGTGTGGTTGGGATACTCCAAGGTTCGGCGTGGACTTGTTGGGCCGAAGGGCCTGTTTCCACAATGTAGGGATTCTAGATACAAGTAGATAGGGTCGTAAAGAAGGCATATGACATTCTTGCCTTTCTTGGTTGGGGCATTGAGTACAAAAGTCAAGATGTCATTTTGCAGCCTCATAAGACTAAGCTGCGCTTTGGAGTGTTCCGTTTAGTTCTAGTCACCACATTACAGGAAGGATGTAGAGGATTTGGAGAAGGTGCAGAAGAGGTTTACCAGGATGCTGCCTGGATTGGATGGTATGAGCTGTAAGGACAGGCTCGAAAAACTAGTGTTAATTTCTCTGGAGTGGAAGAGGCTGAGAGGAGGCTTGACAGAAGTTTACAAAATAATGAGATGCATAGATAGGGTTGACAATCAGAATCTATTTCCCCAGAGTTGAGATGTTCAATACTAGGGGGCATGTATTTAAGGCGGGAGGGGGAAAGTTCAAAGGAGATGTGAGGGGCACTTTTTTTATACAGAATATTGTAGGTGTCTGGAACCTGCTCGCAAGGGTGGTGGTGGAGGCAGATACAATAGCAGATGAATATGTAAGGAGTGGAGGAAAATGGGCCAAGGGCAGGCAGAAGGGACTAATTTAGCAGAACATTGTGTGGACTGAAGGGCCTGTTCCCATGCTGTACTGTTCTATGTTATGCTGGTATGGCAGGTAGTAAGGAAGGCAAATAGAATTTTCACATTCTGAAAAGAATAGAGCATTAAAGTAAGGAAGTGTTACTGTAACTGTACAAGGCATTAGTGAGACAATGCCTGGAGTATTGCATACAGTTGCGGTCCCCTTACTTGAGCAGGTATATAGTTGCATGGGAGGCTGTTCAGAGGAGTTTCACTAGATTGATTCCAGGAATGAGGGGTTTGGCTTATAAAGAAAGATTCAGCAGTTTAGAATGAGAGGAGATCTAACTGAAGTATAGAAGATGTTAAAGGGAATTGACAACGTAGGCATAGAAAGGATATTTCCTCAGGTAGGGTAATCTAGAATTAGAGGCCTTGGTTTTAGGACAAGGGTTGAAAATTTAAAACAAATTCTAGGAGAAATTACATCTCTTAAAATATCATGAGTCTGTGAAATTCATTGCTCCAGAATATGGTGGATTTTCAGACATTTAGCAAGGCAGACATTTAAGGAAGTGTTAGACAGATTTTAAATTAGTAATAAGTTTGATATAATGCAGGGAATCCAACTGGAAAGGAACATTGTCTGTTGTTGAACACCAAAAATACAGCTCCTACCCACGGCGTACATGTACATAAGATGGTCCCAGCCTGGAACAAACAGTTCTGCCATCTGTCCTATTTTTGTTCTTAAATGTATCCAGAAGTGCTCTTACACACAACTAAATATTTTTTTTTCCCCATCACTAAATCAGTGACTATTTTTTAGATATTAACCGTCACCAGTAAATCACCAGTGTAGCTAATTAGGTATTTATAAACAAAGCCTGTTAAGAGCAATGCAAGCCATCAGGTGAGGGAGAATGAGGGAAAGGGGGAGAGGTCTAAATCAAAATGGAGTTGGAAGGGGAGATAAAGCACTCTGTCCTCTCTGGTGTCCATCTCTTTCTAAAGGAACTGAGAGCATTGACGGGCACCACATGCTCCCTCTCCAAGGGCATCTGGGCTCAAACATAACCATGGAAGAGAGGCAGTCAGTTGGCAGGTATGACCCCCCTCCACAGTCCACTGCCTGGAGCTGTAAATAGCCAGCTTGGCCAGGCCCAGGAGCAGAACCACATGGAGGTTCTCAATTTGTGCACACCCCACCACAACCGGATGCCCAAAGATCAGGAGCATAGGGCTGAAATGCAATCAAAAACACAAGAGTTTTTTCAAATAACTAAAAAGGGAGTGCAAATGCCCACAACCAATATATACATAATGCAGTCTCATATTTTTTCTCATATCCAGAAGTGCTATCAAACACAACTGATCGGTTTTGATGTCAACTACCAAATCACTGACAATTTTTCCAACTACTAACCACCATCAGTAAATCACCCGTGGAGCCAATAACAATCTGCTTCTTTTTTCTTTTTATAAGCAGACTGCTATATTTTATTTTCTAATCAACCTGTAAAGTGTTACTGTCATGTAGCTTTGGAGAAAGTGGGACTTGAAGGACTCAGGTGGTGAGTTCCAACTGGGTAGGATTTTGCCTCTTAACAAGGGAACTCACACTCAATGAGCTCCATGAGGAGCTGCATTAATGATTCCCTGTGGGCCATGCGCAGGTTATCACAGACTTAAAGGGTAATGGAGAGCAGCCAGGAAAGTGGTGTTGAGGCTAAGATGAGGTCAGCCATGATCAAAGCAAACACAGAGCAGGCTCAAGGGGCTGAATTGCCTACTGCTCCTAGTTCTTATGTTTTTTATATCTTAAGTTTCATGAGATTTCCAGAAGACATTCAAATAAGGTAGTATACAAAATGATAATAGCAACAATGGACTTGGGGCATATATTAGTACGAATGTAGGCTCGGTTAGTAGACAGGACACAGGACACAAGTTAAGTGGATCATTATTAAGTTGTAATTAGTGGAGAGCAACAAGGATTGATGCTGAGGCCTTAGCTATTTACAATCTATAATAATGATTTAGATGAAGAGAATAACTTATCTAGGCTTCCTGGTGATATAAAACTAGATGAGGGGATAGTTTTTTTAAAAGAAGGGATTGTTTTATGAGATGCAGAGTAAATTGAGCCTAAATTTTCCAGAGTTTAGAAGAATAAAGGCAATCTAATTGAAAAAAACAAGATTATGACCAGATTTTGTAGACACAGAGAGGTTTATGCTGTTTGGGGAATCTAAGACACGTGGGCACAGCCCATGAAAAGGGGCTGAACATTTAGTCTGAGATGTTCCATTCAAAGGTATTGAATTTTTGGAATTCTGGGCCCTTGAGGGTTTTGGATGTTATATAGTTGAATACAGTTAAGGCTAGGATGGACTTTTGGCCTCAGGAAATCTAGGAATATGGGAAGTAGTCAGGAAAGTGGAGTTAAAGCCCAAGATTAGCCATCATTGTATTGAATGGTAGAAGCAGGCTTGGTCCAGACATAGATGCTCCTATTATGTTTTCATGGATTCAATTGAAATGACCACAAAACATCATGAAATATATAGATACAGGAAATTTATTTAACTTTTTTGTGTACAAACAAAGGTTACAAATGCCTTAGGAATTCTTCAATTATCTTCAAATTCAAATCCCTTTCATATCTAACTAACCTTAGAAAGTGACAGCGACCTAAATCAAGTTATTCAATACAGAAACTAAACACTGCTTCCTCTTTCCTGTCTGGATGGAACTTCTCACACAGAACAGTTTTGTAAAATAAGAAAATAAAGTACATGAATCAATGCGTAAATAATCATAGTAAGCAGTGCTACTGCAGTTGCATCAGCTTGAGCGGATCACATTAACAAACTTATAGTTCTGTCAATTCAACTGACAATCCAAAAATGCAAGGAACAAATGGCTTCTACACAAAATTTGAATAAGTACTATTTATATAATTTAATCCTGATTATTTCAATAAATAACTAACCCCATGTCCCTAGACTGTGCAGGTGTCTTAACAATTACAACAATACATCAAGAGCAAGTTACAATAGTTTACAGTCATTTGGTGAAGAGAATTGTGTTTCACTGTTTAACTACAGCATTATAATACAATTTTTCCCATCTAATTATTTCCTCTAAATTTTTACTGGCAATTGTTCAGTACAGTGCCTGACAAAATCCCCAATGTTTATTACTCAGTTGACTTCACAGTAGATCATATACTACATGATTAGTTGAAAAATAACATATGGAAACCAGGTAAGTGTTAATATTAAAGCATTGACATTGGAGATTGAAGTTTGCTAATAAGCTTGCAGTCACTTCAAAGGCATCTGTGTTGATGTGAAAAGTTGAGGTTTCAGCTGTTAAAGAAATACTTTTTTTTCCTGTTGCACTAAATTAATAATGACTTTCTACCAGTCTTTCAGCATCTATAACAGTACATTGTAACTGTCTGTATTTGAATACTATTTAATATCTCCACTCATCTTGCTGAAATATGAAAGTGAATGACAGAGGGTCATGCTCTCCATTTTTAAAACTGAGAATCTAATACAGCAAACTTTGTTTTAACTGGCACCCTCAATAAACCAGCAAAAATTATGTACCTGAACTACAAGAAGTTTACTGTATTATTGCGATCTCCATGGTGTCAGAGTAGTCAGTTGAGAGTGCCAGTAAGAAGGCTCTCTGCCGGTAAGTTTTATTATTTAAGTGATTTATGCCGTAAATAAAGTATAACAGTGATGTGTATACTCCCTACATTATGTTTCTATTACTTAGAATGTGTCTTTATGTTGACTGTAAGGACCTCTTGATCAACTGGAATATTTGGTCAACCGGCAGACACTTGGTCCCATAGGTGCTGGTTAATAAGAAGTAGAAAATTTATACCAAACTATGTTTGGGGAGCTTCATGCTGTGAAGATACCCTTTGAGAATGGTGCAAGTTGCTTTACAGAAAATATACTTACTATCAACAGAGAGGATTCGTTTTTTTATTACTGTTACCCAGACTAGCGTGCAACACAGGCTCCTGAGAGGGCACAGAATCCTTACAAACTTAATGGCCATAAAATTCTATTTGTTCTGCTTTTAAAACACAAATGTTGAAATATCATGCATAGAGAAATAGTATCGTCTTGGCACAACCAGATTACTTGAAGCATATTTAAATTTGTAATAGTCCATATGACACATTTCTGACCTCAGAATATGGGGGGTGTTCAGCAAGGCATTTCACCACAAGACATGAGGGAATACTATTATATGCAAAACATTAACGTCTTTATACTCAAAATGCTGACTTGCCTATGTTCCATCTCTACCACTTGCGGTGTTTCTGATAATTGTTAATGCTATTTACTTGCTGCACTGATTGCTGGAATGTTTTCTCACTCAGTGTCAATTTATTTTCCACAATTCATCGGCAATTTGATGAACCCTTCTCATCTCCATTGTGTGTTTTGGTGACTGGAATGATGTTTGAGAATGGAAACATCTTCCCTCTCCCTAGTCAGAGAACAAACAATAGAGATAAGGGATGGTATCATTCCTCGGGTATTGGTACATATGTAAAACATTTGTATGCAGATGCCATTTGAAGAAGGTAACACTATACTACTACATAGACAGGTGTTCAGATTAATTTAAGAATGAAATTAACAAAACAAAGTAAAATAAAATCACTAAGTTTTGCATACCTTAGTCTCTTAACAAGAACCACTAGTTTTATCCTACAACTTGTTTTGAAAAATCTGAAACACCAGTCTTTAAAACATCTGCAAAGAGCAACCAGTTAATGTTGGGAAAGTTCAGAGTCAACAAATCTTAGTAACTAGCATCCACTGTTTTGTGATTGCACCTAGCAGACTGTCAGCATGAATCTAAATCAAAAGGATGTAATTCACTATAGTACTAACTGCATACACTGGATCTCTAGCTGAAAGATTGAGCCAAACAGACCTACTTTTACTAATCTATTCTTAGATACTACATTCAAACACAGTGCTTTAGGCCTACATGGGGGTGGTCCAATATACTGATATTAAATACGCAATGAATCCCACTAAAAGTAATATAGAAAAATGTGGCTCTGCTGTGATCCTCAAGGTGGTGTCCCTATCAATATTAAATATTTTGACATACATACTAACATTTGGTGGTGCCTGTGATAATGTAACCCAGAGATAACCAGTCTCAGGGGGGCATGCCCAGCGACAGCAGCCCTGGGGAGCCGTACATCAGCAATGGTCAGACATTGGGGAACTGTACATCAATGGCAATCAGACTCTGGGTTAACAGCTAGACAAGGGACTTTATCCTCTTTATGATCCCATTTTCAGCAGCAGCACATCATTGTTCAGAACCTGACCTTTCCTGGGTCAGCTCAAGGTGCAGATAACATGGATTAGTGCACACTGATAAATACAATACATCAATAAGTTAACTGGCACAAGAAAGGTGTGCAATTACCAGTTTATGTAGATTGTATATAGGCTTTTACACCTAAAAACTCATTGAAGATGACATTTGAGTTTCTGAAATACTCCTTTAATCAGGTACCTGTAAGCGGAAGGGTTAAGACTTATCTTGCTGATTTTTGTTTTTACACATTTCTATTCTTCTAATTGGTTAGAAAAATTTGTTTTAGACTCTGCAATTTTTTTTATCATCTGACTAATTCTAATGAATAAAACAACATTTAGCATAAGAAATTAGATTCCTGTGTTCATATGCACACCAAGGGAAACATCATCAGGAATGTGCAGGCTAGGTGGGTTAACTATGGTAAACGTGTGGTTATGGGGATTGGGTGGGATGCTCTTTGAAAGGTTGATGCAAACTTGATAGGCAAAATGGCCTCTAACTGTACTGTAGGGATTCTATGATTAAGTATCAAAACCAGCAGTTCCAACTTGGTAACCTTCATTCATCAGCAACTTTGAGAAAGATAATGTTGTAATCCCAGCCCAAAATAACCAGCTTCTGGGGTAATTAGAAAATCAATTATAAAGGGAATTTATTACATAAACTTTAAACTTAACATGCCCGCATGTTAAATTCCAGTGCTAAAACGGGCTGGAATGCATAAATGTGGCAAAATCAAACTATTGGAAAGTGAACCCCTTGGAAGTTGCATTCTATTGAGTATGTCCTATGGTGACAGTGGAAAAACTTCTCACTGTACTTTAATGTCCTTCTCACTGTAAAACACACATGACAATAAAATTATTCATCTCAAAAACAGAAGCATAGCCATTGGCAGAGTCATGTATTGCTCAGGGTTTTAAACCTGTACATAGCTGTCTGCAGATAAGGAAACCTATGGAACACACAGAGTTGCATAAATGGCTGTCAAGTACATTCCTGTTAAAAGAAGGAATCAGAAACCTACTATTATTTCAACAAAGCTTTCTATAATGTCAGAAAATAATGCACTGGTACAACTAACACAAAACATTTTTCTCAGAAGCTTTTCCATGGTCATCGATTGCTTTGGGTCTTGTATATGTTCAATTCCCATTTACATTCCAATCTACAATTGCTTATTACAATAGCAAACTCCAACAGTGTTTCTATTTGCTGAGGAACTGTTAAAGGAATGAAAAATATACAGAATTATCCATCGCCTTCATACTTGAATATATCATTAAGATATCAAGTTGTTAAGAGGTGTTAAATTATCACTGTTATACACTGCCCTCTGGTGTACGAGTAGGAGAGCTTCTAATCAGTTCTCTAAAACATACAAGAAGCTTGGTTTGTGACTGTTGATTAAACCAGTGACAGTAACTAACAATATGATGTCCCATGTTTAATGAAACAGTGATAAAGGTCAACATTGTACTGTTGACGGTTGCTTGGTGCTGTGTTTCAAACTTGGATGACTACCTACTACACCTCTGTTGAGAAAAGGATGCTCTGGCGTTTACTGTCTGGTGTTGGAATGGTCTCCAGCTGCAGGAAATAGAGCAGAACTTGCACCTGGAAAAAATAAGGTGAAATTCTTATGAAATAATCTGAATAGTAAATTTATTAAATTGACATTGTAAATAGCCAAAAAGCTTCAGATGTATCACAAAGACCAGGGGTTTCAATCATTTGATAACCAAGGAATTAGACTCATTATATAATTTAAATTCATGTAAGTGTGATTTTTAAACACAAAACATCATTCACTTTACCACAGTTAGAATCTTGGAATGTCAAGCGTAAGAGAGCCATTCAGGTTCACTAAAACACAGAAAAAAGTGCCAGAATACCTACTCCTGATGGCTAACCATGTGTTTGAACTTTGTTGAGCTCAGGATTATGTTCAGCGTCATGTCCCCTATTTCCTTTGAATAGCTTCACAATATTCATCATTTAATCAGAACGAAACATGCCTGATAGGTTGAATGGCCTACTGGTGTTCCTAGGAGCTATGTCCATAAAAATAAGATACTTGAAAGGATGTGGATTTTTATGTCGACATCAGAAGTTGGATAAGGGGAGGGAGGAATAGATTAAAAAATCCTGATTTAAAGAGTGGTGTGGTGACAAGTCATATTAGAGTGGAAGCAGGAGATGTTCATTCATTGGATGCCACACTGAAAGGTAGGACTAAGTGGAAGGTATTCAACAGGAAAGAAAAGCTTATCATGTCAGTCACTAATTTTCCTCCCCAGTTTTCTCCTCACACTCCTCCTTGGGACTTGGTATTCAAGAGCAGACAACTGTTCTGTAGATCACCCAAATGGCCATTTTTCATGTTTGAGCTTCAGCGTTCTGTCTTCGGGCTATGTAACCAAAAGGCCAAATTAGACAAGCCCGATTGTTTTTTCCCTTACCTGGTCCACAGGTAATGTAGCTAATTGTAGTAAATTTACTGCAACTTCAGCAGAGATCTCTGAACTTCTGAGCCTCTAGAAGTTTAAAGCAATGTATGAGGTTTCTGCAATAATATCCACCTAGATATCATAGAATCACAGTGTGGAAAGAAAAAAGCCATTCAGCCCATTGACTCCACAGCGACCCTCTGAAGAGTATCCCATGCAAACCACAGCCCATCCCATAACCCCGCTTTTACCATGGCCAATCCACTTATCCTGAACATCCCTGAATTCTATGGGATACTTTAGCATGGCCAATCCACTTAACCTGTGCATCTTTGGACTGTGGGAGGAAACCGAAGCACCTGTGGAAATCCATGCAGACATGGGGAGAACGTGCAAACTCCACACAGTCAGCCAGGGCAGAAATTGCTAACCACTGCACCACCATGCTGCCATATCATTTGTAAATTGAGCAAAATTCAATGAAATAGTTTGAAAGATTGCAAAATTTTAAACCTAAAGTGAAGTTACATGAAGAACAATTTTTCACAGGAGTAACTGTGATCTTTTATGCTGGTTCAAATGCAAGAGGAAAGTATACTGTAAATATAGAATGGTGGCTCAGTGGTTAGCACTGCTGCCTCACAGCGCCAGGGACCCAGGTTCAATTCCAGCCTCGGGTGACTGTCTGTGTGGAGTTGCATCTTCTCCCCCTGTCTATGTGGGTTTCCTCTGGGTGCTTTCGTTTCCTCCCACTGTCCAAAGACGTGCAGGTTAGGTGGATTGGCCATGGGAAATGCAGGGTTACAGGGGTGGGGTAGGGTAGGGTAGGGGCGTGGGTCTGGTAGGGATGCTGTTCAGAGGGTCAGTGTAAACTCGATGGGCTGAATGGCCTGCTTCCACACCTGTCAGAATTCTATGATTCTATGAAATGGCAGGAAACTTAGGAGCATTGATATCCAGAGAGATCTCAGGGTGCAAGTCCATAGCTCCCCGAACATGGCAACACAAGTGGATGAGCTGGCAAAGGTGGCATATGGTATACTTGCCCCATTAGTCAAGGCATTGAGTATAAAAGTTGACGAGTTATTTTGTAGCTGTATAATACTTTAGTTAGGCTACATTTGGAGTACTGTATTCAGTTCTGGTCACCATATTATGGAAAGATGCAAGGGCCTTGGAGTTGATGCAAAAGGGGTTTAATCAGGATATTGCCTGGATTGGAGTGTACTAGCTATAAGGTGAGGTTGGATGCACTTGTTTTCGCTACACCATTGGAAGCTAAGGGGCAACTTGAGAGAAGTATATAAAATTATAAGCATGGGTAAGGTGGATAATTGGAATCTGTTTCCCGAGGTGGAAATGTCAAGTACTAGAAGGCATATATTTAAGGTGAGAGGGGAAAAGTTCAAAGGAGATGTGCAAGGAAAGACTTTTTTCCACACAGAGGGTGATAGGTGCCTGGAATGCTCTGCCAGGGGAAGTGGTAGAAGCAGATATGATAGCTATGTTTATGAAGCAATTAGACAGACACACAAACAGGCAGGGAATAGATAAAATGAACAATATGCAGGCAGATGGGATTAGTTTAGAATGGCATCGTGGTCGGCACAGACACAGTGGGCTGAAAGGCCTATTCCTGAGTTGTACTGCTTTATGCTCTAAAAAGCCATTCATCTGCTTATTTTCCTACCCACTAACAAGCCATGCCCCAGAACAATATTGCAAATGTTGGTTGATTGATAATGTTAATCACATTGCAGAAATTCTTGGACACCTATGGTTATATGAATCCAGCATTTATTACCTGTTCTGCAATGGCCAACAGTCAATTGAAGCCACATCCAAGTCTTTTCCTTGCTGTTGCTGCAATTGACTCAACCAGGTGGCTTAGGCTGACCGGTGATCACAGGTTTTACGTACTATGGATATGACAAATTTATCAACAACAGCCAACATGACCAATTGGTCTAGATCAATCAGTTAGGGGCTCCTGTGGCAGAGTCATAGTGTTCCAACCTGTGAGCTAGCAGGCCTACTCCAGAGGTGTGTAATAACATTTCTGAAAAGGTTGATTAAAATATTTAAATCAGTCAGTTAGAGGGCTCTTGTGTCACAGTGCTCCTATGTCTCAGCCAGGGGGTTCGAGTTCAAGTCCCACCTGGGGTGTGGTGATAACACATCTGGACAGCTTGGTTAGGAAATAGACCCATGCTGCTACCCTATCCCTTTAACCCTACATTTCCCATGGCCAATCCACCTAACCCGAACATCTTTGGACAGTGGGAGGAAACCAAAGCACCCGGAGGAAACCCACACAGACACGGGGAGAAGATGCAAATAATCCTCTGATGCATCAGTTGGTTAAACCAGTCTTTAATTCATTTTTCCAAATTAATTTTGATTTATCCCCCTCCACCTTACGTTTGATGGTCTGCATTGCCCTTGATGGGTTTTGGATGTAATTTAATCAATTGGAGAAGAAGGGTGGGTTAGTGGTGGTGGTTAAATGATGAAAAAAAGTCATAGATGGTTTTGTGATTAAAATAAAAATTCGGTTGTTTGTGGGAATACTTCTGGATTAAAAGAAACAGATCAGTTAGAAAGCTGTTGTGGCACAGTGGTATTGTCCATTCCTCTAAGCCAAGAGGCTTAGGTTCAAGTCTCACCCGCTCCAGAAGTGTGCAATAATATATATGCACAAGTAGATTAGAAAACATCTAGATCAATCAGTTGAAGAATGATTCACCTACTTATCTTTATGATAATGGAAAAGGCCCTACTCAAGTGAGAAACAGATTATAATCATTGAATGGTTGAGCTGATTCTTTGCAGATTTAACATTTGGGTTTATGCTGATGCCTTGGTATGGATCTTTCATCTCAGCAAAACTGACGCAGAGTCCAGTGTATTCTAGGCATTATTTTAACTTTTATTTTATCATTTGTGCCTTTAATAGAAAGTCCATGGTTTCCTCATTGGTAATTATCACTGCTTTCACAACACAACTTCTTTGTACTGCGATGACTACTACTGATTACTTGCAGTCAAAGTATTAATGGTATTAATTTAATTTGGAGAAAGTAGCTTTGCACTTGAAGAATGATCAATTTTCAACAATTAAAACAACAAAGAATGAACAAATAACTACCTGTGACATCACCTCCAGTGACCAGCTATCTGCCATCGAGATTGCCTGTGTGGGGTTTGTCGGTATTTTACTGTCTTTTTCTGATGGCCTTAGTAGTGTGGGTCCGAAGACGGTGGCCAGGTTATGCAATGACATCTTGTTGATCTGCTCTTTTTCTGCCACCCTGTTGAAATAAAAATGAGAATGTACCACGGGTTAAACTCATCAATGGCCAGACCACCAGGAAGGAACATTGCGCTGTACAATTTTTATCTTGTTAAAGTAGATCTTTTTAGGTGATCACCGTCAAGATGCTCTTTCAGAAAAATGATTTTATGTGAACAGCGATTACATCACAGAAACATGATGAAATTGATTATTTTTAACTGTGGAATCAAAATTTGAAGTTGAAATTACTGAAGCACAATGTTAGTTCACCTCTATTACTGGCTTCAGAGATCTCTCATCAATGTAATTGGCATTAAAATGTTTACAGTATTCACATTAAAAAAAAAGTATTGACAGAAATGGACAGACTCATTTTACAAGTCACTCTTTCACTTTTATTATCAGCTTGGCTCTGTGGTATCATTCTTAAAAGCTGCGGGATCAAGCCTAACTGCAGCACTTAAGTCCTTAACTGAGGTTACCAGATACGTACAATAATGAGGGAGTGCAGGACTCTGCTGAGCCTTAATTTTAGATGAGAGTTTAAAATGAATCTCTCTCTGTCTAAGTGAACTTAAAAGATTTGATGGAACTATGTAAAGAGCAGGAAGTTGTTCAGGTCCTTGTTTGGAATAAAAGTTAATCTCAGACAGTGTTGTAGCTGATAAGGAGAGACTACAGAAGTGTCTCTGTTAGCACCAGCCTTGAAAGGCATTTGCCATAGATTTGGAAAATTAGGAAGCAGGTATCAGGTTTTTGAATTTCTTCTTGTTAGAAGTAAGTCCAGTTAACCGTAAGGAGTAACACTTTCAAATTTGCAGACTTACACATAGCCATAGTGAAAGAAAGATATAAAATATTAGATACTTCAGAACTTGAAGTGAGTCAATTTGTCAATTCCTTGGACTTGAATCCTGTGACAAATAAATTCCCCAGCAGCTCGTGTAAGTTTAAGCATATGCATAACAGTTAGTTGTAATGGTTATTCTTGTACATTTTTTATGAAAGTCACTACACGCAGATGAATCCTGTTATTTTGTTGAACTCCAAATGTACAAGTAAAACGATCCATTCTCTAAACATCCTATCATATATTTTTCACAACCAACACCTCCAAAAATATGACAATCCATTTCATTGCTATTAATGAGACCTTGTTCTGTAAAATTTGGTGGCCACGTTTCCCTGCATTTTAACTTTGATTTCAGGTCAAAAAGTAAGCCAGCTTGGGAAATGAAAGAATGTGATGCAAATCAAAATTGTTTTTAAGGAACTATGCACAGGAAAAGAAACCCACGTTTGCTATATCATGGTGTAACATTTAATAAAATTCCCCCCTTTTTTAAAACATACAGACATTGAATTTTATATATCCTCAATTTTGCTTTGGTCCAATATTAGAAATTTAAGGAGAAATGTTTAAGGAGAAAACCTTCTAAAAACATTATTACTCACAGTTAACCAAATCTGATGAGTTACTTAATCTTAGATGGGGCAGCTACGAATCCACAACCATTATCCTCAACACTGCAGTAGTGGAGAAAAAGGTGTAAAGAGAAAGGATCAAATCAACTAAGCACCCTATTTTTTCACAATGACCACTGCAGGAAATGTCATTATAATAGGGTCGGGCTGGTCTGCATTCCCTTCAAAGTTGAACAACATCACGACTGTCTGGGAGGACAGTGGAAAGAAGGAGCAATTGGGTGAGGAACCAGTCACCCATCCTATTTTGGGAAGGACTGCAAGCGTAAGAGAAAGACAGAATTGGGAGCAACAACAGGAAAAGGGTGCTCATCATCTGCCATACGACAGAAAACAACAGGATAGTAGAAGTATTTAAAACATAAAACTCAGGATAAAATAAAGTAAACTGAAGAGATATTCCAGTTATATGAACAGACAAACTACAAACACGCACAAAACTCATCAGGTCTGGCAAGATCTGTGGAGAGAGAATCAGAACTAACTTTTCAAGTCCAGTCATATTGGACTCAATGTTAATGGTTTCTTTCTCTCCACAGATGCTGCCAGACATGCTGAGTTTCTTCAGCATTTTGGGTATTTGTTTCAGATTTCCAGTATTCATAGTATTTTGCTTTTACTAAACTATGAGCAGGACTTGGATGTGAACAGGAAAGACCAATTTCTTACAGCAGTGAAGTCAATAACCAGGGAACATGGCTTCAAGGCATTTAGTGAAAGGGGAGTTGAGTATTTATTTTTAACCCAAAGGATCTGGAACTCACCTGTAAGTAGTTAAGACATAAACCCTCAGCACGTAATATAAAAACTTACCTCGTGCAGCGGTGGCCTTCTTGTTTGGAGCAGCGGGAGCACGAGCCAGGGTGCCAACGGGAAGATAAGGTTTTCTCCTGTATAAAAACTTACCTCGTGCAGCAGCGGCCTTCTTGTTTGAAGTGGCGGTTGTGTGGGAAGAACGCAAGCCAGGAAGGAACTAATATATTCGGGCAATTTTTTAAACCTGAAACACTACATGTGTAGTGTCTCCCACACATCCTCCTTCACTAACCAAAAAAAAGACTGTGGAGGGTCAGTAAGGCAAGGCTTTTTTTTTATTCTTCTGCAAATCTAGAGTAGAGGGAATGGAAGCTAGAGCAGTTGCATGCTCCTCTTGCAGGATGTGGGAGGTAAGGGTCACTGCTGGTGTCCCCTTTGACTTCACCTGCAAGAAGTGCACCCAACTCCAGCTCCTCACAAACCACGTTAGGGAACTGGAGCTGGAGCTGGATGAACTCCGGATCATTCGGGAGGCTGAGGGGATGATAGAGAGGAGTTACAAGTAAGTGGTCACACCCAAAGGTACAGGAAAAAGCTAGCTGGGTGACTGTCAGGAAGGGGAAAGGGAATAGGCAGACAGTGCGGGGATCCCCTGTGGCCGTTCCCCTCAATAATAAGTATACCATTTTGGATACTGTTGGGGGGGACGACCTACCAGGGGAAGGCCATAGCGGACAGGTCTCTGGCACTGAGCCTGGCCCTGTGGCACAGAGGGGAAGTGGGGAGAATAGGAGAGCAATTGTAGTGGGGGATTCAATAGTAAGAGGCACAGACAGGCGGTTCTGTGGACGCGAATGAGATGAACGACGGTATGTTGCCTCCCGGGTGCCTGGGTCTGCGATGTCTCGGATCATGTCTTCAAGATCCTTAAGGGGGAGGGTGAGCAACCAGCAGTCGTGGTACACATCAGTACCAATGACATAGGTACAAAAAGGACTGAGAATGTGAAAAATGAGTACAGGGAGTTAGGTTGGAAGCTGAAGTCCAGGACAAACAGGGTAGCTACCTCCGGATTACTACCAGTGCCACGTGATGACGAGGTAAGAAATAGGGAGAGAGCGCAGCTAAACACGTGTCTACAGGGCTGGTGTAGGAGGGAGGGCTTCCATTATATGGTTAGTTGGAGCACATTCTGGGGAAGGTGGGGCCTGTACGGTAAGGATGGGTTGCACCTGAACCAGAAGGGTACAAATATCCTGGGAGGGGGGTTTGCTCAAGCTATACAGGATGGTTTAAACTAGATTGGCAGGTGGTGGGGAACCGGATTTGTAATTCAGAGGATGAGAAAATCAGCCTTCCAACAGACACAACAGGGAGTGAGGTTGTTAATAAAGAAATGCGGTCGATGGAGCGTAATTGTGGACACAGAGATGGTTTGAGGTGTGTATACTTCAATGCTAGAAGTATCATAAATAAGGCGGATGAACTTAGAGCATGGGTCAGTACTTGGAACTACAATGTTGTGGCCATAACAGAAACTTGGGTAAGTCAGGGACAGGAATGGTTGTTGGAAGTTCCGGGATTTAGATGCTTTGAAAGAAATAGGGAGGGTGGAAAAAGAGGTGGGGGAGTGGCATTGGTGATGGGTGACTTCAACTTTCCAAATATTGATTGGAAACATTTTAGTTGTAATAGTTTAGATGGAGCGGATTTTGTCCAGTGCGTTCAGGAAGGATTCCTGACACAGTACGTACATAGACCAACACGAGGAGAGGCCACTTTGGATTTGGTGCTTGGCAATGAACGGGGCCAAGTGTTAGACCTGTTTTTAGGACAGCATTTTGGCGGTAGTGATCATAACTCTCTTACTTTTACAATAGTCATGGAAAAGGATAGGTACATACAGCAGGGTAAGGTTTATAATTGGGGGAAGGGTAATTACAATTCTGTTAGGCAAGAACTGGGTAACATAAAATGGGAACAGATTCTGTCAGGGAAGAGCTCTTTTGAAATGTGGAGATTGTTTAAGGAATGCATACAGCGTGTGCTCGATATGTTTGTCCCTAGCAGGCAGGGAAGATGCGGTCGAGTGAGGGAGCCTTGGTTCTCAAGAGAGGTCGAATGACTGGTTAAGAGGAAGAAGGATGCTGTTATAAGGTTTAGGAAACAAGGAACGGAAAAGGCTCTAGAGGGATACAAGTTAGCCAGGAAGGAGCTGAAGAAAGGGCTTAGGAGAGCTCTAAGGGGGCATGAGAAAACCTTTGCAGATAGATCAAGGAAAATTCCAAGGCTTTTTACACGTACATGAGGAATAAGGGAATGACCAGAGAAAGGGTAGGGCCAATCAAGGATTGTAAAGGGAATTTGAGCACGGACCCTAAAGAGATAGGAGAGGTTCTTAATGAATACTTTTCTTCAGTATTCACAACTGAAAGGGACCTAGTTGTAGGGGAGGACAGTGTGAAACATGCTGATAGGCGAGAGGAGGTCGATGTTAGTAAGGAAGATGAACTAGGAATTTTTCACGAACTTGAAAGTAGGTAAGTCCCCAGGCCTGATGGGATTTATCCAAGGATTCTATGGGAAGCGAGGGAAGAGATCGCAGGGCCTTTGGCTATGATCTTTTCATCCTCACTGTCCACGGGTATAGTGCCGGAAGATTGGAGAGAGGCAAACATCATTCCCTTGTTCTAAAAAGGGAAAAGGGATAACCCCGGAAATTACAGGTCAGTCAGGCTTACTTCAGTGGTGGGCAAATTATTGGAAAGGGCTCTGAGACACAGGATTTATGATCACTTGTAAAGACACAGTTTGATTTGTGATAGTTAGCATGGATTTGTGAGGAGTAGATCATGCCTCACAAACCTTAATGAATTCTTTGAAGAGGTGACCAAACACGTAGATGTAGGCAGAGCAGTGGATGTGGTATACATGGATTTACTTAAGGCGTTTGATAAGGTACCCATGCAGAAGGTAAGGAGGCATGGGATAGGGGGAAATGTGGCAGATTGGATTCAGAATTGGCAGACCCTTAGAAGACAAAGGGTAGTCGTGGACGGAAAATATTCAACAAGGTGCTCAGTTACGAGTGGTGTGCCACAAGGATTTGTTTTGGGTCCTCTTCTATTTGTGAATTTTGTAAATGATTTGGATGAAGGAGCGGAAGGGTGGATTAGTAAGTTTGTGGACGATATGAAGGTGGGTCGGGTTGTGGATAGTGCGGAGAACTGTTCTAGGTTACAAAGGGACATTGATGGGAAGCAGAGCTGGGCAGATGGAGTTTAACCCTGAAAAGTGTGAGGTGATTCATTTTGGAAGGACAAATTTAAAAGCAGAATACAGGGTTAACGGAAAGATTCTTGGCAGTGTGGGGGAGCAGAGGGATCTTGGAGTTCATGTTCACAGATCCCTAAAAGCTGCCACCCAGGTGGATAGAGTTGTTAAGAAGGCGTATGGTGTGTTAGCTTTCATTAATAGAGGGATTGAGTTCAAGAGCCGTGAAGTTACGCTCCAGCTATACAAAAGCCTAGTTCGGCCACATCTGGAGTATTGTGTCCAGTTCTGGTCGCCTCATTACAGGGAAAATGTGAAAGCGTTGGAAAAGGTGCACAGGAGATTTTCCAGGATGTTGCCTGGAATGGAGGGAAGGTCTTACGAGGAAAGGTTGAGAGAGCTAGGGCTTTTCTCTTTCGAACGATGAAGGATGAGAGGTGACTTGATAGAGGTGTACAAAATGATCAGAGGTATAGATAGAGTGGACAGCCAGAGACTTTTTCCTAGGTTGGAGGTAGCTATTACCAGGGGGCACAGTTTTAAAGTGAGTGGAGGCAGATATCGGGGAGACGTCAGAGGTAGGTTCTTTACTCAGAGAGTGGTCGGGACGTGGAATGCTTTGCCGGAGAGAGTGTTGGAGTCAGCCTTTTTAGGGGCATTTAAGTCGCTATTAGATGGGCATATGGATGATAGTATAAGGTAGGGGTGGAGGTTAGATCGACCTTAGGATTAGGGTAAAAGTTCGGCACAACATCGTGGGCCGAAGGGCCTGTACTGTGTTGTACTGTTCTATGTTCTATGTTCACATTTAAAAAATTTGGATATGCACTTGAGGCTACACACCAAGTCATTAGATGGGACAGCTTTTTTTAGGCAGCAAGAACACTACAGGCCAAATAGCCTCCCCATGGCTGTAAATGTTTCTACACTTCCATGTTTCCAACACCTCTCGTTGAAATATAGGGATGTGAAGCCTGACTGCACCCTAGCTCTGAAGCTCTTAAGGATTGAGCCTGACATTTCCTTTGTCTGTACAACCAACCAACTGAATGTTTGGTCACTAAATTTGCTGATGACACCAAGACAGGTAGAACAGCAAGATGTCAAGTGGAGGTACAGAGCTGCAAAGGGATATAGACAAGCTAAGTCGGTGGGTAAAAATTTGGCAGGTAGAATATAATGCGGATAAATGAATTTATGCATTTTGGAACAAAGAACAGAAAAGCAATATATTGTTTTAGTGGAGAAGACTGCCAAATTTAGCAGTTCAAAGGGATCTGGGTGTCCTGGCATGTGAATCACGAAAGATTAGTATGCAGGTTAGCATGTGAATAGGAATTCCACAAGACAAAGGAGTAGAATTATGTATTTGGCCCTTCGAATCTGCTCCGCCATTTGATCATGGCTTATATGTTTCTCAATCCCATTCTCCTATTTTCTCCCATAATTTTTGATCCCCTCACTAATCAAGTACTAACTATGTCTTAAATACCCTCAATGACGTGGCCTCCACTGCAGCAATGAGTTCCACAGATGCACCACAATCTGGCTAAAGAAATTCCTCCTCATCTCAGTCTAAAGTGTCATCCCTTCAGTCTGAGGCTGTACATTCGGGTTCTAGTTTCTCCTACTAGTGGAAACATCTTCTCCACATTCACTCTATCAAGCCTCTCAGTATTCTCTAAGTTTCAACGAGGTTCCCCTTTGTCTTTCTAAACTCCATCAAGTACAGACCAAGAGTCTTCAACCTCACCTCAGATGACAAGTCCTTCACCCCCAGGATCATTCTTGTAAACTTCCTCTGGATCCCTTCCAATGCCAGCATATGGGCCCAAAATTGCTCACAATATTTCAAATGTCTGACCAGAGCCTTAGAAGTCTCAGCAGTACATCCCTGCTTTTGTATTCAGCCCTCTTGAAATAAATGCTTCCTTAACTAGCAACTGAACTTGTATGTTCAGAAAATCCTGAACCAGAACTCCTAAATGCTTTCGTGCTTCAGATTTCTGAAGCCTTTCCCCATTCAGAAAATAGTCTACACCTCCATTAGGAAAATGGAATGTTAGCCTTTGTTACAAGAGAGTTCGAGTACAGGATCAAGGAAACATAGAAACTAGGAGCATGAGTAGGTCATTTGGATTGTCAAGTCTGTTCTGCCATTTGGTATAATCATGGTTGATCCTCTATTTCAATGCTGTGTGCCTGCTTTCTCTCCATACCCCTTGATGCCTTTTAAATTTAAAAAAAATCTTTCTTTAATATTTTCAGTGATTTTGCCTCCACAGGCTTTGCTGGTAGCGAATTCCGCAGGTCTTTCTCATCTCAGTTCCAAATGTTAACTCTGTTTTTAGCTTCTCAAATGCTGCCAGACCTGCTGAGCTTTTCCAGCAACTTCTGTTTTTGTTCCTGATTTACAGCATCTGCAGTTCTTTGGGTTTTTATTTTGGAATATCAGGTTTGTTCCATACAAGGACAGACTGGGTCAACTGGGCATGTATTCACTGGAGTTCAGAAGAATGAGAGGGCTTTCATCAAAACATAAAATAGTGACGTGGCTGGACAGATTGAATGCAAGGATAATGTCTCCCCTGGCTGGGAGAGTCCACATCAAGAGGTCTCAGAATACGGGGTAGGCCACTTCAGATTGCGAGGAAGAGAATTTTTTTTTTTAAAGTGGTGAACCTGTGGAATTCTCTACCACAGAAGGCCAAGTCCCTTTCTATGTTGAAAAAGAAATAGTTTCCTACAGGCTAAATGTGTTAAAGGGTACAAGGAGAGGGTAGACGCATGGCACTGAGATACAGGATCAACAAAGACATACTGAATGGCAAAGCCGGCTCAATGGGCTGAACAGCCTACTCCTGTTCTCTTTTCTATGTCTAATGCCTCTTTTTAATTTTAACCCCCTGACTGCGATACTCACTATCCCACTAATCTTTGTGTTTTTGACAACCTTGAGTAAAACACTGTGGTTTTTAAAAAGCCATTGTCAAGTATTATGAATAATTGAAGCACCAGCACAATTTCTTTTTGGATGCCATAGTAACTTTCTTCCAATCTAGCACTTCTCTGTTATCTCCATTCTTTGCCTGCTACCCAACCATGTAGGGAGCAAGACTTTGTACTTTTAGAAATGAAAAGAATTAGGGTAGATTAGTAAGAAGATTGATAAAGCATAGGAGATATTTAAAATCTGAAAGAACTGCAGATGCTGTAAATCTGGAACAAAAGCAGAAGTTGCTGGAAAAACTCAGCAGGTCTGGCAGCATCTGTGAAGAAAAAAATCAGAGTTAACGTTTTGGGTCCAATAACCCTTCTGCAAAACTGGTTTATATTTATTTATTTTTATGTTTATTTTGTATTTTTATATTAATTTATATATTTATGTATTTATTTTGACTCACCTTTTCAAATGATCCAGCAGAAATAGGAAGGTAATAAGATTAGGTTCTGGCAGTGAAAGCAGCAGATTCAGCATACAGCTCTCTTTAGCAACTGGATCAGACAGTGCTGAGAAAAATAAACAGCAAAGTGAGTTTGATCATTTCAGACATCTACTCCAAAGGCCTGAACTTTGATTCATTACTTATCCGACAGAAAACAGAACTACTTTAAAACAAATCAATATATTGGTGAAAAGGATGTAATTTCTCTCAGTTTTGGAGCATTAGTGCTTAGTATCATACAATGGGAGAACACAGGTCTCATCCCCAATCCCAGATAAGGGCTATCAGACCTTGCCATTTCTCTGAAAATGGTAGGTAAAAATTGCATGGAAAAGTGCAATTTTCCATTGGGCTTTTGAACATGTATCTTGCCACTCAGAGTCTAGGGTGAATCAGTTTTGTAACCATAATTGTAAGAACATACTGATTTTCTCCTTTTGTTTTTGGTAACGGTCCCACACAATCCAGTAACACACAACCACACGGTTCTTCATAAACTGTATGGGTTTCAAAAGTGTTTAATTACATGGTAACATTTTCCTGTCACCCAAGGTGTGATACATTTTACAGAGCTGCACTGTCGTTATGAAATCTTGGCAATATATAACTGTTTCTTGATGTTTTTGTTTTCTGTATTCCTATATCTCCTGCAAAACAATTTTATTTGTTAACTCACAATCTCTCCAAATGATATCTGGATGGTATCATTTTTCAATGAACATTGACCACTCTTAGTCTCCAGATCTCTGAGGATGTCTCCACTGCAACCAGGGCTCCAGTTTTTACATTTTAGCATTCTGGGACACCTTCAGCCTTAACTTCACTGTGTGCATTCTGTTCTAACTTATTCTGGATCTGCTTCCTGAGCCTCAATTAATAATGACACACCAAACATTTCTTTTGAATTGTCCTCATTCTTAAATGGAGTTTCAGTTATCCTAACATCTGTCTGTGATATTACTGTGATTGTACTGTGATACTCTGGTGACGGACTTTGTTTAGACATCGCTCTGCTCACAACACACATTGGAAAATGAACTGAAACCTGTCCTTGCAACTGTTGTTTCCTTTGTCGCATTTGGAATTTCCATGATAATCAGCGAAGCTACAACTTACACTCAGTCAAGACATTCCCAGGAGTAAATTCACTCGTCCACAGCTAATTTACTAACCTTCCTGCCTATCACTAGTTTAGATGACAAGTCACATGCTAACGGGATTTTGTACAGTGGAAGCAAGATGTACTCTCCAGCCATTGAATTTACCAACACAGGCTTTCAATGAACTTCTTGCAGGGAAACTAAATCCTTTCCCAGCAAAAGATTTTGAGTTGTGATGATGTTGCGGCTTTAAGAGGTGTGTTTTGTCCTGGTTTCTTTTACAGAGAGATTGGTGGCCAAGTGTTGAGCAGTCTATGAGAAGATAAACAACTTGTGAGGCCTTGGGGCTTTTTAAAAAGGCTGGAAGAATAGAAGCAATCTGAGTGGGTGTGGTTAAGCTCTCACAGATCCAGGATTTTAGTTAGCTTTTGGCAGTTGTTGCTGGGGAGTCAGCAGAGTTGGAAGGCAGTGAATCTCTCCCAGCTGCACACTCTCTCTCAGAATTGTCTTTTGATGTTCTTTCCTCCTGGACTGCAGAACTGCATGTGAGACAATCCGTTTTCTGAATTTACCTTTATGCCAAGGGTGTGTTTATGGGATGTTACAACATTGGAACAGTTAATTAGTAATAGTTACGATATCTGTTAAGTTTTCCAAAAGAATTGTTATTCCAAGTTCTTGAGATAACAGGAACTGCAGATGCTGGAGTATCCGAGATAACAAGGTGTGGAGCTGGATGAACACAGCAGGCCGAGCAGCATCATAGGAGCAGGAAAGCTTGACGTTTTAGGCCTAGACCCTTCATCAGAAATGGGGCAATGTAGATATTGTCATGGTTGGGGCCAAATTGGGAAGGCTTGAATATGGACTGTAGTCCATTGGGGATGATCTGGTTCCGTAGGCAGGTACTAAGAAAGGTGATGTGGCTGTAGTACCTGGTTTGCTTCAGGACATGGTCGAGCAGTTTCAAGGCCGAAGAGATTATGAGAGAGTTGCAGTGGGAGAGAGATCCCCTGAGGATGAAGGGTCTAGGCCCGAAACGTCAAGCTTTCCTGCTCCTATGATGCTGCTCGGCCTGCTGGGTTCATCCAGCTCCACACCTTGTTAATCCAAGTTCTTCTTTCTTTTGTTGCATTTTAACCATAGTGTTTGAATAAATTGCATTTTGCTTAACGTCGAGTAGTTTGGCCAATCGAATTGCATCTTGAACACACTACCTGACATTTACCTTTAAAATAAGAAAAATTTAGAGTCTAAGCTATCTTCTAAATATATTTTGAGGCGTGTCTGGTCTGGCCGATAACAGGGTACCCCTGTATTCCTTACTATATTACAGGTTTGGCTTCCTCATTTTAAGTAAAGGGGTTTAGAACTTAGAACATAGAACACAGAACTGTACAGCACAGTACAGGCCCTTTGGCCCACGATGCTGTGCCGAACTTTTACCCTAATCCAAAGGTCTATCTAACCTCCACCCCTACCTTATACTATCATCCATATGCCCATCTGATAGCCACTTAAATGCCCCTAATGAGGCCGACTTCAATACCCTCTCCAGCAATGCATTCCATGCCCCTACCAATCTCTGAGAAAAGAACCTACCTCTGACGTCTCCCTGATATCTACCTCCACTCACTTTAAAACTGCGCCCCCGGGTAATAGCTGCCTCCAACCTAGGAAAAAGTCTCTGGCTGTCCACTCTATCTATACTTCTGATCATTTTGTACACCTCTATCAAGTCACCTTTCATCCTTCGTCATTCTAAAGGGAAAATCCCTAGCTCACTCAACCTTTCCTCGTAAGACCTTCCCTCCATTCCAGGCAACATCCTGGTAAATCGCCTCTGCACCTTTTCCAATGCTTCCACATCTTTCCTGTAATGAGGCGACCAGAACTGGACACAGTACTCCAGATGTGGCCGAAACAGGCTTTTATACAGCTGGAGCGTAACTTCACGGCTCTTGAACTCAATCCCTCTATTAATGAAAGCTAACACACCATACGCCTTCTTAACAACTCTATCCACCTGGGTGGCAGCTTTCAGGGAACTGTGAACACGAACTCCATGATCCCTCCACTCCCCCACACTGCCAAGAATCTTTCTGTATTCTGCTTTTAAATTTGATCTTCCAAAATGAATCGCCTCACACTTTTCAGGGTTAAACTCCATCTGCCACTTTTCAGCCCAGCTCTGCATCCTATCAATGTCCCTTTGTAACGTAGAACAGCCCTCCGCACTGTCCACAACGTGACCCACCTTCGCAATGTCCGCAAACTTACTAATCCACCCTTCTACTTCTTCATCCAAATCATTTACAAAAATCACAAATAGAAGAGGACCCAGGACAGATTCTTGTGGTGCACCACTTGTAACTGAGCACCATGTTGAATATTTTCCGTCCACTACCACCCTTGGTTTTCTAAGGGTCAGCCAATTCTGAATCCAATCTGCTACATTTCTTCCTATCCCATGCCTCCTTATCTTCTGCATGAATCTACCATGGGGAACCTTATCAAACGCCTTACTTAAATCCATGTATACCACATCCACTGCTCTACCCTCATTCATGTGTTTGGTCACCTCTTCAAAGAATTCATTAAGGTTTGTGAGGCATGATCTACCCTTCACAAATCCATGCTGACTATCACGAATCAAACTGTGCCTTTACAAATGATCATAAATCCTGTCTCTCAGAGCCCTTTCCAATAACTTGCCCACCACTGAAGTAAGTCTGACTGGCCTGTAATTTCCGGGGTTATCCCTATTCCCTTTTGCGTACAAGGGAATGACGTTTGCCGCTCTCCAATCTTCTGGCACTATACCCGTGGACAGTGAGGACGAAAAGATCATCGCCAAAGGCCCTGCGATCTCTTCCCTCGCTTCCCATAGAATCCTTGGATAAATCCCATCAGGCCTGGGGACTTATCTATCTTCAAGTTCGTGAAAAATTCCTAGTTCATCTTCCTTACTAACATTGACCTCCTCTCGCCTACCAGCCTGTTTCACACTGTCTTTGTCTACAACTAGGTCTCTCTCAGTTGTGAATACTGAAGAAAAGTATTCATTAAGAAGCTCTCCTATCTCTTTAGACTCCGTGCACAAATTCCCTTTACAATCCTTGATCGGCCCTACCTTTTCTCTGGTCATTCTCTTATTCCTCACGTTCGTGTAAGAAGCCTTGGAGTTTTCCTTGATCATATCTGCCAAGGTTTTCTCATACCCCCTTATAGCTCTTGAGCTCTTTCTTCAGCTCCTTCCTGGATAACTTGTATCCCTCTAGAGCCTGAGATAACAAGGTGTGGGGCTGGATGAACACAGCAGGCCAAGCAGCATCATAGGAGCAGGAAAGCTTGACGTTTCGGGCCTAGACCCTTCATCAGAAATTTCTGAAATTTCATCATTTCTGAAGAAGGGTCT
>JAHRHZ010000119.1:989133-1058292 GCA_024137785.1 Ginglymostoma cirratum | reverse complement strand
GAAGGGTCTAGGCCCGAAACGTCAAGCTTTCCTGCTCCTATGATGCTGCTTGGCCTGCTGTGTTCATCCAGCCCCACACCTTTTTATCTCGGATTCTCCAGCATCTGCAGTACCTTTTATCCCTCTAGAGCCTTTTCCGTTCCTTGTTTCCTAAACCTTACATAAGCATCCTTCTTCCTCTTAACCAGTCGTTCGACCTCTCTTGAGAACCAAGGCTCCCTCACTCGGCCGCATCTTCCATGCCTGCCAGGGACAAACATATCGAGCACACGTAGCATGCGTTCCGTAGACAATCTCTACATTTCAATAGTGCTCTTCCCTGATAGATTTGTTCCCAATTTATGTTACCCTGTTCTTGCCTACTATTTTTCATTACACAAAAACCATCATCCTCAGTACTTTCTTTTTGATCTCAGGAGGAGACTTTGTGGCAATCCAGCTATTCACTCTACCCTGGCGACTTGTTTTTCTTTCACCTTCTGACTTTCTCTCTCTTTCTAATTTATGAGGGTGATGGAAAAAAAGGTGTAGTTTTATGGTTAAGCTCATAACCTTCAGCCATTATTGCTGTCTGTCTAGAAGTTTGGGGCAGCACGGTGACTCAGTGGTTAGCACTGCTGCCTCACGGCACCAGGGACCCAGGTTCGGTTCCATCCTCAGGCAACTGTCTGTGTGGAATTTATACATTCTCCCCACGTCTGCATGGGTTTCCTCCGGGTGCTCCGGTTTCCTCCCACAGTCCAAAGATGTGCAGGCTATAGATTCATAGATTCCCTACAGTGTGGAAACAGGCCCTTCAGCGCAACAAGTTCACACCAACTCTCAGAACATCCCACCCAGACCCATCCCCTTAAATCTATCTAATTTACACATCCCCGAACACTTGGGGCAATTTAGCATGGCCAATCCACCTAGCCTGCGCAGTCCTAGGTGGATTGGCTATGCTAAATTACCCATAGTATTCAGCGATGTGTGGATTAGGTGGGTTATAGGGGGATGGGTCTGAGTGGGATGCTCTGAGGGTCAGTGTGGACTTGTTGGGCTGAAGGGCCTGTTTCCACACTGTAGGGATGATATGGGTATGGGTATAAGGAGCAAATCTTTGGTCTTAAACATGGGTTATTAGTATAGAAGGTAGTGAGCTTTTAAACTTGCTTTCAGAGAATAACTGCCTGGATTTTCTGCTGGCCAGAAGTTGTTATGCCAGTGTAAACAGGAGTTGCACATGGAGACCCTACCCATTGCCAGATCAGTCCAGCTGCCTGCAGGACTTGACCACCCTAAATCAAGTGCAACTCCTCAGGAAAATCAGCCCAATCACTCTAAGGTTACCATTTGTGGTTTTTTTCATTCTTGATGTCGTACTCACTTGTCAAAATTACTTCGTTCAACTCTCTCAAATTTGATGTAGGTTGCCCAGACTATTTTCTTAAATTTTAAAATTTTTGCCTACATTCCTCAGGCACTAACTCATATGCAACCAATATAATTTATTTTTAAAGCATCATAATCCCTAGAAGCCATCTCTGACAGTAAAATGTATATTTCCAACACTTTCCCTGTCAAAGTACTCTGCATGAGTAATATGCCTTTGGCCAAAACATCTGTCTCGCTTGACATGTTCTGATGCATCATATGGTACTTCCAGTTTGATAGGGATAGATATAGGATTCCCATTCTAGCACTATCCACGGTTTTGTTATCCATTCTAAACTAATCCCATCTGCCTGCACATGGTCCGAATCCCTCCATTCCCTTCCTGTTCACGTGTCTGTATATGTGTCTCTTAAACTTTGCTGTAGTATCTGCTTCTACCATGTCCTCGACAGCGTGTTCCCAGCACTTAACACCTTCTGTACTAAAAAAAAGACTTCTCACATATCTCCCTGAGACATTTCCTTTCTCATCTTAAACCTAATCCTCTAGCATTTGACATTTCCACCCTAGGAGAAAAAAAAATTCCAGTTATCCATCCTGTCCATGCCTCTCACAAATTTATAGTTATATCAGGTCACCTCTCTGCCTCCAATGCTCTAGCAAAAACATTCCAAATTTGTCTAACCTCTCCTTATAGCTAATATACTCCAATCCAAGCAACATCCTGGTAAACATGTTTTTGTATCCACTCCAAAGGCTCTACATCATTCCAATTGTGCAGCGACCAGAACTGCATAAAATACCCCAAATGTGGCCTAGCTAAAGTTTTACACTGCTGCAACATGACTTTCCAACTCTTATAATCAATGTCCCAATGAAGGCAAGCGTGCCAATAAGCCTTCTTTATCACCATATCCACTTGTGTTGTCATTTTTAGGGAGCTATGGTCTTTGAACATAGAACTATACAACACAGAAATGGGCCCTTTGGCCCATGATGCTGTGATGAACATGACCCCAAATTAAACTAATCCCTTCTGCCTGCCCATGGTTCATATCCCTCCATTCCTTGCATATTCATGTGCTTATCTAAAAGTATCTTAAATGCTCCTATCATATCTGCCTCCAACACCACACCGGTAGCGCAATCCACACTCTTACTACTCTCTGTGTAAAAAAAACTTGCTCCTTACATCTCCTTTGAACTTGCCCCCTCTCATCGTAAATGCATGCCCCCTAGTTTTAGACATTTCAACTCTGGGAAAAAGATTCTGTCCATCAACCCAATCTATGGATCTCATAATTTTATAGACTTCTAATAGGAGATCCCAAGATCCCTCTGCATATCAATGTTCCTAAAAGCCCTGCCATTAACTGTATAATTTCTTCTTGACCTCCCAAAATGTATCACATCACACTTGTCCAGATTAAACTAGATCTGCCATTTCTCTACCCAACTTTCCATCTGATCTATATCCTGTTGTATTCTTTGACAAGCTTCCTCACTATTCACAATTCCTCCAATATTCCTGTCATCTGCAACTTACTAATTAAATTAAATCATTTTTATATATTTATATTATATATATATTACACATAACAGGTCACAGGCCTCCAGTCAGAAAAATACCCCTCCAGAACTATCCTCTGTGACCAAGCCAATTTTGTATCCAATTTGCCAATTTACCATCTATCCCACGTGAATTAATCTTCTGGACTAGCCTACCAAGAAGGACCTTTTTGAATGCTTTAGTAAAGTCCATGTCAGTAACATTCACTGCCCTACCCTCATCAATCATATTCGTCAATTACTTAACTTTGCAAGACAAGACCTTCTCTGCATAAAGCCATGCTAATGGTCTCTAATAAGTCCATTCTTTTCCAAATGTAAGGCTCACCAGCCTATAACTTCATGGATGATCCCTGTTGCCCTTCTTAAACAAAGGAACAACCTTGGCTATTCACCAGTCTTCTGGGACCTCGCCTGTGGGTAAAGAGGATACAAAGATTTCTGTCAAGGTCCCGGCAATCTCCTCGCTTGCCTCCTTCAGTATCCTGAGATAGATACCATCAGCCCCTGGGACTTATCTACCTTAATACTTTTCAAGACACCCAACACCTCCTCCTTAATATTGACATACCCCTCCCTAATCTCACCATCATCCGTGTCTTTCACTTTGGTGAATACTGACGCAAAGTGCTCCAGAACTTGCTGCTTCCCAAGCTAAGCTGGTCCAATACAGGTACAACATTGGCATCTAACCAACACTGTGAAAAATTGCCCAAGGATGTCCAATACATAAAGTGCAGGACAAATCTAACACGGCCAATTACCGCTCCATCAGTCTACTTTTGATCATCAGTAGAGTGATGGATGGTGTCATCAACAGTGCTATCAAGCAGCACCTGCTCAGCAATAACCTGGTTTGGCTTCTGCCAGGACCATACAGTTCCGGACTTCATTACAGCCTTGGTTCAAACATGGACAAAAGACCGGAATTCCGGAGGTTAGGTGAGAGAGACAGCCCTTGTCGTCAAGGCTGCATTCTGCCAAGTGTGGCATCAAAGATATGTGGCAAAACTGGAATCAGTGGGAAGCCGGTGGGATACTCTCTGGTGGTTAGAGTCATACCTGACACATAGAAAAATGGTCGTGGTTGTTAGTGGTCAGTCATCTCAGCCCCAGGACATCTCTGCAGGAGTTCCTAAGGTTGTGTCCTAGGCTCAACTACCTTCAGTTGCTTCATCAATGACCTTCGCTCCATCATTAGGTCAGAAATGGGGATGTTTGCCGATGATTGCACAATGTTCAGCCCATTCGTGACTCCTCAGGTACTGAAGCAGTCCACGGCCAAATGCAACAAAATCTGGGCAATATCCAGGCTTGGCTGACAAGTGGCAAGTAACATGCTTACCACACAAATGTCAGGCTATGACCATCAAACCACCATCCCTTGACATTCAATGGTGTTACCATCAGTGAATCTCCCATTGTCAATATCCTGGGGGTTATCATTGACTCGAAACTCAACTGGTCTCACCACATAAACACAGTGGCTACAAGAGCAGGTCAGAGGCTTGGAATACCGCAACGAGTACCACATCTCCTGACTCTCCAAAGTCTGTCCACTATCTACAAGGTACAAGTAAGGAGTGTGATAGAATACTCCTCACTTGCCTGGACGAGAGCAGCTCGTCCATCCAAGACAAAGCAGCCCAGTTGACTGCACTATATTCACAAGCATCCACTCCCTCCATCACTGATGCTTAGTAGCAGCAGCATCTACTATCTACAAGATGCACTGTAGAAATTCAGCAAAGACCCTCAAACAGCACCTTCCAAACCCAAGACTCCTTCCATCTAGAAGGACAAGGGCAGTGGATGTACAGGAACACCACCACTTTCAAGTTCCCCTCCACTCACCGTCATGATTTGGAAATATATCACCATTCCTTCACAGTCGCTGGGTCAAAATCCTGGAATTCCCTTTATAATGGTATTGTGGGTCAACCATAGCAGGTGGATTGCAGCTGAAAGAGGCAACTCACTACCACCACCTCCTCAAAGGCAACTAGGGACAGGCAATAAATGCTGGCCAGCCAGCTACGCCCACATCCCATAAATGAATTTTAAAAAATACTAATTAAGGACCTTACCCACCTCCTCTGGCTCCGTGTATAATCTCCCCCTTTGTCTTTGAGTGGACCTGCTCTTTCCCCTAATAGATGTATAAAGTGCCTTGAGAATCTCATTTAATCTATTTCCCAAAAACATTTCTTGTTTCAGTTCTCTTCTGCATCCTTTGTATTCCTTAAAGGACTTGTTTGATTTCAGTTTCCTAAACCCTACATATGCTTCCTTTTCATTTTTGACTAATCTTTCAATATCTCTTATCATTCAAGGTTCCTGAATCTTGCCATCCTTATCTTTCATTCTCACAGGAACATGCTGGTCCTGAACTCAGATCAACTGGCCTTTAAAAGATTCCCACATATCCAGATTTTCCAGTAAAATGGCGGTGAAGTAACACTTCCGAGCCCGGGGCTTGTCCCCTCAGTATGCTTTTCTTTTCGTTTTTTTTCTTTTCCCTTTCGTTAATCTTCTATTTTAATTACCTCTTGTTGAAGAGCTCGGTTGCATCAATGGGATCAGCGGTGATGAGTGAGCCTAGCGCAGACTTGAATGGGCCCAGCAGCATGGATGTAGGTGGTGACAAAGGTGAGTTTGGATTCCTGGCGGCTTCTGCATTGATGAGGTGGACCAAGCGCCAACTCATGGCTGCTGTGGCAGAGGTGAGTTTGGGTTCCCTGTCTGCATCTAGTGCACATTAATGGAGGCGAGGGCGAGTTTGGATCCAGTACGGGACCCAGCAGCATCAGCAGCAGCTTATCAGAGGGGTGGGCTCAAAGTGGACTCATGGCAGCGGTGGAGTAGAATTTGGGCTGCTGGCAGCATCAGTGGCATCTGTATCGGCGAGGTCCAACGAGGAGTCATAGTGGCAAGGGCATCGATAGAGGCGAGATGTCGCCAAAAATTGGTGATTTTCATTCCAGTGGCGGCAGCACTGTGAAGGGGTCTTGTGCCTGGCCGCCAGGCCCAAGGCCCATGGTGGAGCACTCAGCAAGAAGTGTAAAGTTAACACTTTTTCTTTAATCCTTCTTTCTGCCTTCATATTCTATATTTTGGTTTGTATTTTGTAACAAAATACACGTGAAGATAAATACATCAAATATTCAAAGATGTGGATTTACCTTCAAACAGCCGCTTTCAATCTAATTTCTCCAGTTCCTACCTAATACTGTTGTAATTAGCCTTCCCCCAGTTTAGCACTTTCATCTGAGGACCAGTCTTATCCTTATCCATAACTATCTTAAAACTTAAAGACTTATGATCATTGTTCCCAAAATGATCCCCCACTGAAACTTCAATCACCTGGTCAGGCTTATTCTCCAGAACAAGATTTAGTATGGCTCCTTCCCTAGTTAGACTATCTACATATTATTTCGAGGAGCCCTCCTGGATGCACTTAACAAATTCTGCCCAATATAAGCCCCTGACACTAAGGGAGTCCTAGTCAATATTGGGCAAGTTAAAATCGCCCACTACAACAACACTGCTGTTTTTACATCTTTCCCTGATCTGCTGTTGCTCTGTCTCCTGCTGCTATTGGGATGCCTAAGGCATACCCCATCATAGTGATTGCACCTTTCGTATTCTAAAGTTCTACCCATACAGCCTCACTGGATCAGCCCTCCAGGATGCCCTCTCTCAGTGTAGCTATGACATTCTCCTTAACAAGTATTGCAAATTCCCCACCTCTTTTATACCCCTCTCTATCTCACCTGAAAGACCTAAAGCCTAAAGTGCTGAGCTTCCAGTCCTCTACTTCTCTCAACTAAGTTTTTGTAATGACTATTATATCGTAGTCCCATATTCTAATTCAAGCTCTAAGTTCATGTGTTTTATTTGTTATACTCTTTGTATTAAAGTAAGTACACTTCAGATTGCTAGTCCCAGCATGTTTATTACCCTTGCCCTTCCTGTTCTTCCTATTAGACTTGCTTGACTTAATGTCAATCTTCTCCTCAATCACTCCACATGCTGAACTACTGTTTCGTTTCCCAACCCCCTTCCACACTAGTTTATTCACTCCCAAGTGGCACTAGCAAACCTCATTACAAGGATATCGGTGCCTTTCCTGTTTAGCTGCGACCCACCCATTTTGTACAAGTCCCACAAGCCCCAGATTAGATTTGAATGATCTAGATATCTCTTAACCCAGCTGTTTAGCCACACGTTAATCTGTATTATCTTGCTAGTTCTGGCCTCACTAGCACACGGGGAAGGGAGTAATCCTGAGATTATAACCCTTGAGGTGCTACTTTGCAACTTTATATCTAACTCCTTAAATTTCCTTTGTAGGACCTCATCTCTCTCTCTGCCTATGTTGTTAGTATATTATGGACCACAACCACTGGCTGCTCATCCTCCCCTTTCAGTATATCATGTGCCTGCTCAGACACATCCTTTACCCTAGCACCAGGGAGGCAAAACACTATTCTGGAGTCTCTCTCATGGCCGCAGAAATGTTTGTGATAGGGACTATACAGTTTCATATCATTGTGACTCTCCCTGCTGTACAACAGTGCAAATGCGCAAATCTGCAGAATATTTCCAGAATTTTCTGTAGTTTTGAAAATTTTCCATTCCCAGAATCTGGAATGACTGATCATCCAACCCAGTTTCCTGCTTTCTCCCCACACTCCTTCATTCCTCTAGCCTTAAGACTTATACCTAACTCTTTGAAAACATTCAATGTTTTGGTCTCAACTGCTTTTTGTGGCAGAGAATTCCACAGGGTCATCATACTCTGGATGAAGAAGTTTCTTCTCATCTCAGTCCTAAATGGCTTAGCCTGCACTGTTAGATCATAATCCCCTGATTCTGGACTCTCTGATCATTGGGAACATCTTTCTGCATTTACCCTGTTCAGTCCTGTTAGAATTTTATACTTCTCTATGCAATCATCCCTCATTCTTCTGAACTTCAGTGAACATAGTCCTCACTTATTCGGTCTCTCTTCATACATGACTGGGAGAGTGTTATTGCGAGGCACGTATGAGAATCAGGATGACATAGAATTATGAAAGGGAGCTATGCTAATAGATGTTTGTCAGTTCTCAAATGACCTGAGTTGTTTTCAGGGATCAAAGAACAAAGAACAAAGAAAACTTACAGCCCAGGAACAGGCCCTTCGGCCCTCCAAGCCTGTGCCGATCCAAATCCACTGTCTAAACCTATCGCCCAATTCCGAAGGATCTGTATCCCTCTGCTCCCCACCTACTCATGCATCTGTCCAGACGCACCTTAAATGAATCTACCGTGCCTGCCTCTACTGGCAATGTGTTCCGCACCTACCACCCTCTATGTAAAGTACTTTCCGCGTGTATTCCCCTTAAACTTTTCTCCTCTCACCTTGAACGCGTGATCCCTCGTTATTGAATTCCTCACCCTGGGAAAAAGCTTATCTCTATCAACCCTGTCTATACCCTTCATGATTTTGAAGACCTCAATCAGGTCCCCCCTCAATCTCCTTTTTTCTAATGAAAACAGTCCTAACCTACACAACCTAATCAGGTTGTGTGATCTTCCTCTCAGGCAGGATAAGATGCACAGAACATTCAAATATAATTTAGCAGAGGGAAAGAAGGAACACAGATTAATTTCTAGTGCAAAGCCAATAAGATCAACAATATATTAAAAATAAAATCAGTCCTTCCAAGACAAGAGGGAAAAATCCTGACTGTGACTTACCAATTCCTTCAGCAAAATTAGGGTATAACTCATCTGTGAAGAGTGGTTCAGGCAACTCACGGAAATAAAGTTTCAAGGTTCCCGCAATGGCATTAACGTCCATTTCGCTCATCATCACAGAGACATCTTTATTATCTGTAACAGGAAATATATTTTCAGGTACGCACAGGAAAGTGAACTGAAACATGGACAAACAAAGTGTACATGGATAAATAATTTGAACATGAATACGTGAACTGAACATAGATAAATCATCTAAATAAATGAAGTGAACACAGATGCAAACATATGCAGTGATTATAGGAGATTCCATTGACAGAGTCAGGCATGCATTTCTGTAACCCAATCTGTCGCAAAGCTGGACATGAACCATGCATACTTGTAATTGCAGTTAGATGAGGATTCCTAAAAGTATGCTACAATTAATACCATAAGGGTTCATACCAATACATGAGGCTACCATTTAGGTATTAGCAGACTGTGCAATTTTTCAGTGGACAATGGAGAACATTTCACAAGGTCCACCCCAGGCTGCCATTTGTCTAGATGACATGTTAATAACAGGGAAGACCAATACGGAGCACTTAGAGAACTTGGTCACCGTCCTTAGATGTTTCTCCCAGGCAGATGCATGCCTTAGAAGGTAAAAATGTGAGTTCCAGATACCCCAAGTGACCTACTTGGATCATACAGTCAACAAGACTGGGTTACACCATTGGAGGATAAAAGCAAGGCTGATCAAAGGTGCCCTGGTTCCCAGGTCTATACAGGAGCTTAGGTCTTTCCTTGGGCTAGTGAATTATTACGGAAAGTTCATACACAACCTGGCCTCCAAACTGGCATTTTTGCCTCAACTCTTAAAAAAGGGTCAGCCTTGGAAACGGTCATGCAGCCATGCCATAGCTTTCAGGGATGTGAAGAAACAGCTATCATCCTCGAAGGTGTTAGCTCATTATGATTTCCAGCAAGATCTGGTATTGACAAACGATGCCTCCCTGTACGGCATCGGGGTAGTATTAGTTCATAGGTGGCCCAATGAAGAGGAACACCCAATAGCTTATGCACCCAGGACTTCAGTTAATGCAAAGCGTAAATACGTCCAGATAAAGAAAGGTTTGGCGGTCATATTTGGAATCAGGAAGTTCTATCCATACCTTTGCGGACATAAATTTGTAATATTAACCGACCACAAACCCCTGCTGGACCAACTTAAAGAGGACAAGGAAGTGTTGCTCATAGTTTCAGGCCAAATTCAGCTGTGAGCTCTAATACTAAATACATATAGTTACAAGTTGGAACACCATTGGGGAGGCCAAATAGCAAATGCAGATGCAGCAAGCTGCCTCCCACTGGCAGATATCACCGGTGGTACCACCACTGAAAGAGTCTGTAATGGTTTTAAATTTTCTGGACATATTTCCAGTCACAGTTGATAATACCAGTCTCTGGATGCAGAAAGATCCGGTTGTGTCAAAACTGAAACAGCTGGTGGTGATGGGGGAAACCAAAGGGCTGTCACAACCAGAAATAAAACCTTTTTGGATCTGAAGAGACCAGATCACAGTACAGAATGGCATTTTATTATGGGGAGCAAGAGTGATTGTCCTGGCCAAAGGTCACCGCCAGATACAGGCTGAACTCCCCCAGGGGTTTCCAAAATGAAGATGCTGGTGAAAACGTATATCTGGTGGCCATGCTTGGATGCAGACATAGCCGTGCTGGTAGGGCAGTGCCCAAAGTGCCAACAAGGACAAAAATTACCACCAGTTGTCCCACAGTTGTCCAGTTAACCCTGGACTTAGTTACACGTCAACTATGCAGGTTCTATCATGGTCTCAATGTCCTTAGTCATTGTGGATGCCCACTCAAAGTGGCTGGATGTGCACAGAGTTCAATCGTCAAACACAGGGACGATAATAGAAAAACTACATGCATCTTCTATATTACAAGGACTCCCGAAGTGTTGGTCACAGATAACAGGGTCCAAGTTAGGGGCAGCACGGTGGCTCAGTGGTTAGCACTGCTGCCTCACAGCGCCAGGGACCGGGTTCAATTCTAACCTCGGGCGACTGTGTGGAGTTTGCACGTTCTCCCCGTGCCTGTGTGGGTTTCCTCCAGGTCCTCTGGTTTCCTCCCACAGTCCAAAGATGTGCAGGTTAGGTGGATTGGCACACTAAATTGCCCATTGCGAATGGAGATGTGTAGATTAGGTGGGTTATAGTGTTTGGGTCTGGGTGGAATGCTCTGAGGGTTAGTGTGGACTTGTTGGGCCGAAGTGCCTGTTTCCACACTGTAGGGGTTCTAACTAACTCTAACTTCTAGGAGAAGGTTGAAAAAGGAGAACAAGGGCATTTCTGATGAAGGGTTTAGGCCCGAAACGTCAAGTTTTCCTGCTCCTATGATGCTGCTTGACCTGCTGTGTTCATCCAGCCCCATGCTTGTTACAAGGGAATTACAAGCCAGTTAGCCTAATATCTGCAATGGAGTAATTGCTGGAGTCAGGAATTATGGATGAACACCTTGAAATTTTCACTGGTAGGATATGCCTGACAAACACACTCAATATTTTGAAGAGGTGACAGTTAACAGAGGAATGCCTATGGATGTTTTTTATTTGGACTAGCAGAAGGCATTTGATAAAGTCCCACATTAACATTACTGTTAGAAGCCCATATAATTGAGGGCAAATTATTAACATGTCAGGGAAATTGATTGAGTGGCAGGTGACAGAAAGTGGGAATAATGGGTATGTACTCAAATTGGCAGGATGTGACCAGTGGTGTCCCGCAATGATCTATATTAGGGCCTCAATTATTCATTTATATAAAATGGCAGAGAAAGTCATATATCCGCTCTTGATGATGGCACAAAGTAATGCGGCAGAAATTACCAAGGGATATCGATGTGGCAGATAGAGTTCAATGTAAGCAAGTGTTAGATTATCCGAGATAACAAGGTGTGGGGCTGGATGAACGCAACAGGCCAAGCAGCATCTTAGGAGCAGGAAAGCTTGACGTTTCGGGCCTAAACCCTTCATCAGAAATGGGGGAGGGGAAGAGGGTTCTGAAATAAATAGGGAGAGAGGGGGAGGCGGATAGAAGATGGATAGAGGAGAGGATAGGTAGAAAGGAGGCAGACAAGTCAAAGAGGCAGGGATGGAGCCAGTAAAGGTGAGTGGGCAGGTAGGGAGGAGATAGGTCAGTCCAGGGAGGACGGACAGGTCAAGGGGGCGGGATGAGGTTAGTAGATAGAAGATGGGGGTGGGGCTTAAGGTGGGAGGAGGGGATAGGTGAGAGGAAGGACAGATTAGGGAGGCGGAGATGAGCTGGGCTGGTTTTGGGATGCGGTTGGGGGAGGGGAGATTTTGAAGCTTGTGAAATCCACATTGATACCATTGGGCTGCAGGGTTCCCAGGCTGAATATGATTTGCTGTTCCTGCAGCCTTCGGGTGGCATCACTGTGGCATTGCAGGAGGCCCAGGATGGACATGTCGTCTGAGGAATGGGAGGGGGAGTTGAAATGGTTCGCGACTGGGAGGTGCAGTTGTTTGTTGCTTTCACAAGCTTGTTGGATTTCACTTAGCTTCAAAATCTCCCCTCCCCCAACCGCATCCCAAAACCAGCCCAGCTCATCTCCTCCTCCCTAACCTGTCCTTCCTCTCACCTATCCCCTCCTCCCACCTCAAGCCCCACCCCCATCTCCTATCTACTAACCTCATCCCGTCCCCTTGACCTGTCCGTCCTCCGTGGACTGACCTATCTCCTCCCTACACCCCCACCTACACTCACCTTTACTGGCTCCATCCCCGCCTCTTTGACTTGTCTGCCTCCTCTCCACCTGTCCTCTCCTCTGTCCATCTTCTATCCGCCTCCCCTTCTCTCCCTATTTATTTCAGAACCCTCTTTCCCTCCCCCATTTCTGATGAAGGGTCTAGGCTCGAAATGTCAAGCTTTCCTGCTCCTATGATGCTGCTTGGCCTGCTGTGTTCATCCAGCCCCACACCTTGATATCTCGGATTCTCCAGCATGTGCAGTACCTTTTATCTCCTTATATCTGTGAGATTATCCACATTGTACTGAAAAAGGATAGGGTATTTTCCAGATGTATGAAGTTAAACAACAGTGGATGTCTAAAGAGACTTCGGGTTTGGGTGAGTAGATTGTTGAAATGTCGTGAAAAGATGCAGCAGTTATACAAAACCCTAGTTAGACTCCACTTGGAGTACTGTGCGCAGATCTGGGTACCACACCTTAGGAAGAATATATTGTCCTTGGAAGGAGTGTACCATAGGTTTACAAGAATGATACAAAACAGAAACTGCTGGAGAAAGTACTTTTTCTCCACACATGCTGACAGACCTACTGAATTTCTCCAGCAATTTCTATTTTTGTGTCAGATTTCCAGCACCCGCAATTCTTTGTTTTTGGCTTACAAGAATGATACCTGGGCTTCGGGGCTTAAGTTATGAGAAGAGAATACTAAAATTAGGCCCGTTTTCTCTAGAAATTAGAAGGTTAAGGGGTGATCTGATCAAAGTCTTCAAGTTGTTAATAGGAAGAGAAGGTTGATAAAGATAAACTGTTTTCCCTCATTGGGGATTCTAAAACTAGAGGGCATAGTCTGAGAATTAGGGCTAGATCGTTGAGGAGAGAAGTTAGGAAGCACTTCTACACACAATGGGCGGTAGATGCTTGGAACTCCCTTCGAAAAATTGGCAGGGGCTGCTGAAACAGTTGTTAATTTTAAATCTGAGAGTAGTTTTTTTTGTTATGAACAGGCTTGAGGGGCTGAATGGCCTATTCCTGTCCCTATATTCCTATATAGCAACATAAATCTATTTGCTTTATTTATTTATTAAAGGTTTTTTTTTCTGATTTAATTCATCCATCCTTTCCTGACTTTAAGGACCATGTATCACATACTTACTTACTGACTTACTGACAAGATACTTACTGACATCAAAAGCAGCTTTAAGGGCCTGAATGTCTGTGGCAACTCCTGAAACTCGATAAATTCCAATCTCCTCCATTCCACGTCTCTCAATCTCTTCCACACATTGTCGCACTATGTAAGGCACCTTTGATCTTTCCCGCCTGGAAAAGGAAAAGGAAAGTGCCTAAAGCTGAACAGTATTCAGTTCTTAGACCCGTAACACACACCTGAGAGCTTTTCTGATACAAGAGCTGTTTTTATGTAATTTTCAGAAAAAGCACCTAAAATATATATTTTTCTAAAGTTCTTCTCTCTCATACTTTCACACACCATTGTTCCTCAAAACTTCTGGGTAATTAAGGGAAGGTTAGATGATCTGCTTAGCCTAGGTGTTCAATATTTAGATGCTAATCCATATCATCCTGTAGCCTTGTCTCTATAATAGCTACTAGATTTTACTTCTGTATTTCTATCTGTGCTCTTGTTTGTTTTGATTTGAATGTTACATGCATTCAAATATACAGTCTTTGGTTTTATCCTATTACTCTCTTTATAAATTCTGGTCTTATTTGTTGGTTAACTCTTCTGATTTGACCTCCATATCCCTTCCTGTCATAGTCTGTTTATTTCCTGAGTTAATAATTTGCTCTTTGGGTTTCATTCTACTCATTGATTTCCCACAATTTCCCAAAATTGTTCGGTTGCCCCAATTTTTGGTTTAAAGCCCTCTCTAATCCCTCGTTATGTAGTTGGCTATAACCCCAGTCGCAGCACAGTTCAGTTGAAGATCGCCCCATTGATACAGATCCATTTTCCCTTATGCTGAGGCCAAAGTCCCATAATTTGGAACTCAATTCTTCCACACCAGTCTTTGAGACATCCATCAATTTCCCAAATTTGTTTTACCCTATGCCCATTTGAACAGAAAAGCATTCAGCCCTTTGAGGTTCTGCTTCTTATTTAATAAGGATACCTATATCCTGAAACTGATTAGATACAGCCTGTCTATATTGTTAGTACCTACATGACCACAATGACTGGATTCTCCCCCTCCCGTTGCAAATTACTTTGCAGCCCTGAGCTGATGTCCCGAATTGTGGCATCAGGTAAGCACCATAGCTGTTTGGGCTTGTGCTCTTTGCTACAAAAATGTATCAGCTTCCCCCCTCCCTCCCCACCACACCCCCCAACCACCCCTCCCCACCAACACCCCCCCACCCCTCCAAACCGCACTCCCCCCACCATTGTACTCTCCCCTCCTATTACTAAATTCCTCTTTATTGCCCATTCTTGAATGGTTTCCTGTACTACAGTGCCACGGTCACCCAGCCTACAGCTCTCTCTCTCATCTAGACAAGCTGAAAAAAAACGCAAACTTTTTGGACAATTATGAAGTCTAAGGCTCCTGTGCTCCTGTCCTCACTGTTTCACTCACAGTCACCCTCTCCAAATCTGATGACCCAACCTTAAGGGGTGTAACTGCTTCCCAGTACAAAGAATCCAGGTAACATTCCCCTTCCCTGATACATCACAATGTCTGTGTTATAGCCTCCATCTCAAATTCTGAACCAAAGCTGTTAACACATTGGCTCTGAGCCAAACTGGCATCCAGGAACTCCCACATGCTGCAACTGTCACACATCACTTCTCCTGTCATTCTTAACATGTTCTAAAGAATTACTTAACTCTCCTGGAGCCCTGGCAATATTTATCCCTCAACTAATACCAACAAAAAATCAAATTGATCAAAAGTGCAAGTGGATGAATCAAGCTGACATCACCAAAGACATGGAACAATTCATTTACAATTTACAATTACTAATGATTTTTTTTGTGCAGTTGACAGCTAATGAATTATTATGTACCAATGTTCTATTGGTTAAATTGGTTAAAGACCACTTCACAAACTGCAAATAGGGCTACCCTTCAAAAGCAACCAAGGATTCCTGGCACCGAGGTTACAGGGCCCTTAGCCACGTCCAACCCATTTCCTGCACTTCTGCTCTCTTCCTTCCCACAACAACAACAGGGTTTCCCTGGACCTCGCTTTCCACACCATCAACCTCCAAATTCAAAGGATCATTAGCTGCCATTTCCGCCACCTCCAACAGGATGCCACCACTAGACACAGATTCCCCTTCCCTCCCTTGTTAGCATTTCAAAGGGACCATTCTCCCAGAACACCTGGTCCACTCCCCCACCATTCCTGACACCCCATTGCACCTATCCATACAATCGCAGAAGATGCAACACTTGCCCGTTTACCTCCTCCCTCTTCACTGTCCAAGGCCCCAGACATACTTCCAGGTGAAGCAGTGATTTACCTGTACTTTACTCAATCTAGTCTACTGTAGTAGCTGCTCACAATGTTGTCTCCTCTACACTGAGGAGACAAAATGCAGACAGGTTGATTACTTTGTGGAACACCTAATGTTCTGTTTGTAAAAATGACCCTGAGCTTCTAGTCGCAGACCACTCCAATACACCACCAAGTTCTCATGCCAATATTTCCGTCTTGGGCTTGCTACAGTGCTCCAGTGAGGCCCAGCGCAAGCTGGAGGAATTGCATCTTATTTTTCGTGTGTGGACCTTGCAGTCTCAGGACTAATATCGAGTTCAATAATTTTACAGCCTGACCATTTCCTTCCATGTCTTTTACCCACCCCGACACCCCAGATCCTGCCATTGCTTTCAGCTGACAAACATCCCACTGACTCATGGGAATACATGGTTTGCGACTAACCAAGATGGGGAAGGTCCATTTGGGAAAGCACTGAACACACTGATAGACCTCATTGTGACCATGCAAAGGTATTGGGGAAGGTGCACAAACTTCCAAACAGCTCATCTATTCAACCCATTAAGCACTATCATTGCTGCAGATTGTGCATTGAACTTAATGGTCACCTTATAACTCATTGAACTAGAGTTGAAGCAAGTCAGTTTCAATCCTCAGAAACTGCCTAAGATGATAACAAGGACAGAATTACTCAGCATTCCAATATTTAGACTGGAAGATTTAAATAGTTCAAAGTCCAAGAGGTAGTGGTTCTCAAACCCATTTTCTAAGGGTGTGAGGCATATGAGGCAGCATTATATATAGAGCAACAGGATGCATTCCACAGTTGCTGCTGAAGATTTATCTGCAACATCAAGTGGCGGGACAAAAATCTCCATTCCAAGGTTCTTACAAGGTTGCAGCATACCCTGGCAATGGAGAGCATGCTCATCAGCTTTACTGCATTGGCAGATTCTTGCACACTAAACACAGAAAATAGGAGCATTAGTAAGCCTGCTCCACCATTCAATATGATCATGGCTGATCATTCAACTCATACTCTGTTCTCATTTCCTCCCCATACCCTAGATCCCTACAGCCCTAAAGGCTATATCTAACTCCTCAAAAAAAAACAATGTTTACTTTCGACTGCTTTCTGTTGCAGAGAATTCCACAGGCTCCCTATTCTCTGGGTGAAGAAACTTTTCATCTCAGTCCTAAATGGCCTACCCCTTAAACCGCAACCCCTAATATTGACTGTCTGGTTATCACCAACATCCTTTCTGCATTTACTGCGCCTAGCTCTTGTTCGAAATTTACAGGTTTCTATGAGATCCCCCTCAGTCTTCTGAACTCCAGTGAATATACTCTTAACTGATGCAGTCTCCCTTCATACAACAGTCCTGACATCTCACCCCAACCATCAGTCTAGTAAACCTTCACTGCACTCCCTCTATAGCCAGAACTTTCTTCCTTAAGTGAGCAGACCGAAACTGTGCACAATACTCAAGGTGTAATCCCACCAAGGCCTGTACATTTGCAGCATGGCATCTCTGCTCCTGTACTTGAATCCTATTGCTATGATTGCCAACATACTATTTATCATCTTCACCACTTGCTGCACTTTCATGCTAACTTTCAGCAACTGGTGAACAAGGACACCCAGGTCTTGTTGCAAGTCCCCCTTTCACAATCTATCACCATTCAGATAAATAATCTGCCTTCCTATTTTTGTTACCAAAGTGGACTACCTCACATTTATCCATGTTCTGTCTCACCTGCAATGTATTTGCTCACTCACTCAACTTGTTAAAATCACACTGGAGCATCTCCACTTTGTCCTCACAGTCCAGCTTTGTGCAGTCTGCAAACCTGGAGACATTATTTAGTTTCCTCATCTAAATCATTATGAATATTGTGAATAGCTGGGGCTCAAGCACTGATCCCCGCAGTACTCAGTCACTGCCTGTCTCTTGGAAAATGACCTGTTTATTCCTACTTCGGCCTTTGTCAAAGAGCTACACAACAGGCTGCAAAGTAAGAAAAGAATCCATGGTGTTAGTGGAAAGTTGCTGTCATGCATAGAAGATTGGCTGACTGGCAGAAGGCAGAGAGTGGGGATAAAGGATTCTTTCTCAGGACGACAGCAGGTGACTAATGGTGTTCCACAGGGGTCTGTGTTGGGACCACAACTGTTCACACTACATCAATGTTCTAGACAAAGGAACTGAGGACATTGTTGCGAAATTTGCAGATCACACAAAGATAGGGGAGGCTGCAGAAAGACTTGACAGGCTAGGAGACTGAACAAAGTAGTGGCAGATGCACTTTGGTCAGAAAATTAGAGGCATTGATGGTTTTCTAAATGGGGAAGGCTTTGGAAATCTAAAGCACAAAGAGACGTAGGGGTCCTAGTTCAGCATTCTTTTAAGGTTAACATGCAGGTTCAGATGGCAGTTAGGAAAACAAATTCATTTGAAGACAGCTAGAATACAAAAGCTGGGATATACTGCTGAGGTTGCACAACGCTCTGGCCAGACCACATTTGGAATATTATGAGCAGTTCTGGGTCCCATATCTAAGGAGGGATGTGCTGGCCTTGTCAGGCATCCGGGGAGAGAGACAAGAATGATCCCGGGGATGAAGGGCTTGTCATATGAGGGGTGGTTGAGGACTCTGGGTCTGTACTTGATGGGTTTTAGAAGGATTACAGAGGATCTCATTGAAACTTCCAGAATACTGAGAGGCCTGGAGAACGTGGACATGTAGAAGATGTTTCAACGAATACGAGAAACTAGGACATGACGGCACAGTCTCAGAGTGAAGGGCTGACCCTCAGAATTGAAATGGGGAGGTATTTCTTCAGCCAGAGGGTGGAGAATATGTTGACCTTGTTGCCGCAGAAAGCTGTGGAGGCCAACCATTTAGTGTTTTTAAGACAGAGATAGAATCTTGATTAGTAAGGGGATCAAGGGATTAAGTGGAGAAGGCAGAAGCATGCGATAGAGAAACATATCATCCATAATCGAATGGCAGAGCAGACACGATACTCCCATCTTTGATAAGTTTTGATGCCCTTGCCCAAGAATAATCTATCTACCTCTGCCTTAAAAACATTCAATGACCCCTGCTTCCAACATCTCCTCAGGTAGCAAAGTTACACAAGAAAAATTCTCCTCATCTCTGTCCTAACAAGGCAACCCTTAATTTTGAAACATTGTCTCCTAGTTCTATACGCACTCATAAGAGGAAACATAATCTCCACATCCACCTTGGCAAGACTATTCGAGTTCTTATATACTTTAATAAAGTGACCTCTCACTCTTCTAAACTCCAGTAACCTTTCCTCATAAGACAGTCTGTTCATCCCAGGTTCAATCTAGTAAACCTCCACTTAATCTCCTGCAATATATTTGCGTTCTTTCTTAAATGACAACTGCACACAGCTTGAGATGTCACACCTGGAGCATAAGGTGATCATAGGAAGGGGTGTGTGGGGCAGCGCAGTCTTTACACTGTTTTCGCCTGGCTTCCGCTTTTTCCCCAACAGCGAGTCTTGAGGTGCTCGACGTCTTTACGAATGCTCCTCCTCTACTTTGGATGGTCATGAGCCAGTGATTTCCAGGTGTTGGTGGGAATGTCACACTTTGCCAGTGAGGCCTTGAGGGTTTCCTTGAAGGGGGCTCACTTGCCATTTCGAAGCTGGGATAGAGCACCTGCTTGGGGAGTATAGTGTTGGTGATGCAAACGACATGCCCGGCCCATCACAGCCATTAAGGGTGGTCAGTGCCTTGATGCTGGGGATGTTGGCCTGGTTGGGGACGCTGGTATTGGTGCGTCATTCCTCCCAGTGGATTCACAGGATCTTGTGCAGGCAGCGTTGGTAGTAGGGCTCCAGTATCTTGAGGTGTCTGCTGTAGAAAGTCCATGTGTCAGAGCCGTACAGAAAGGTGGGAACCATCACAGTTCTGTATACCATTAGTTGGTGTCAGATCTGATGTTGTTACCCTTTGACACCCTTTTCCTCAGGCGGCCGAAGGCTGCACTAGTACACTAGAGGTGGTGCTGGATCTCGTTGTCAATAACTGCTTTGGTTGACAGGACACTCTGGAGGAAATGTAAGTGGCCAACATTCTCCAAGGCCTCCCTGTGGACCTTGATGATCAGGGTTTGTTCCTCAATACCAGGCCAGTTTGGTAGTCGACCTTGATCTTGTGATTGTTCGGGCTGAGAACCAAGCTCTCATATGCCTCCATAAAGGTGCTGACGCTGGTCTAGAGTTCGTCCTCTGAGTTTGCACATACGTAAGCATCATCATATATTGCAGCTGGAATACACTGGCTGAGGTGACTGGTTTTGGCTTGATGATGGCAGAAGTTGAATTATTTCCAGCTGGTTCTGTAGGTTAGCTCTACTCCAGCAGGGAGCTTTCCAGCAGTGAGGTGAAACATTGTAGAGAGGTAGATCGAGAACAGCGTTGGGGCGATGATGCAGGCCTGCTTGACACTGGTCCTAACTGGGTATAGGTCAGTGGTGGAACCATTTGTCATTACCAAGACTTTCATGTCGTCCTGGAGCAGGTGAAGGAAGGTGACAAACTTCGTGGTGCTGTCAAAGCATAGGACCCTCCTTAATGCTTCCTGGTTGACAGTGTCAAAAGCCTTTGTAAGGTTGAAGAAAGCTAGGTACAGGGATAAGTTTTTTTCTCTGCATTTCTCATGCAGCTGTCGTGTGGTGACAATCATGTCCATTGTGCCACTCCATCGCTGGAAGCCACATTTCAATTCGGGGAGGAGTTCCTCAGTCACACGAAGGAGACAGATGAGGAGGACCTTGATGATGACTTTTCTAACAGTTGACAGTAGGGGGGACGTGTACCTTGCCATGTAAGGTAACTTGTACCTGATCACACTAAGCGGCCCATGCCTGCTTACAAGATGGCAGAGAGAAGCTAAGCAAAACTAAGCAGCCTGCTCACACTGTGAAATACGACGGTACCTTTGAACAGAATTGCTAGAAGGTCAGTAAAAGAACACTGTATGTTCCCATCTGAGACAGTTCTCATAAAAGGATGCCTTAGGACACATAAATGATCAATTCCAGCTTTATTAATGAAAGGATGATTGCCCCACTGACTGAATAACGTCAGGTGCTAGATTAGGTCCTTAAGCAGCTGCAAGAATAACAGCTAAAGTTATTTCGTAGTAAACAGCTGCTTCTTTGAAACTACTAATAATATTAAAGAGTTTCTAGCTAAAAATGCTTTAATTATAGAAGTTGGTTTCAATACATAACCAGTATATAATACAAGCCTGAAAGAAAAACATTTAAGTTTAGATGTGAAGATTAACTAGCCTTAGGAGATGACTTCTCTTATGCCCTGAACAAAATAGATTGATCACAACCCATAAATTACAAAATGCTGACAGTACAAGTAGTTGTACATACTCACACTTAGAATTAACTTTATAACTGAAATTAACCATATAGCAATTAGTTAAAACTAACTAATTTTTTATTTTTACATTATATGATTGGGACAGTGGGAAATTAAAAAGAGCAACTGAATGTGATAAAAGACAGCATCAAAGTACAATGGGTAATAGAATTTGAGCTGTACTTACAGATAAACAAGCCTGAGAAAGACCCGAAGGAGTATAGCCACTAAACTTTTGGAATGTGAATGAATAGGATGCATAGGAAGATCCCAACCCCGAGCAATTACATAGCACAACCCCGAGCGATTACAGAGTAATAGAACATAGAACATAGAACAGTACAGCACAGTCCAGGCCCTTTGGCCCACGATGTTGTGTCAACCGATTATCCTACTAAGATCAATCTACCTGCATACTCTACATTTTATTATCCTCCATGTGCCTATCCAAGAGTCGCTAAAAAGTCTCTAAAGTATCTGACTCCACTACTACTGCCAGCAGTGCATTCCACACGCCCACCACTCTCCGTGTGAAGAACCTACCTCTGACATCTCTCCTATACCTTCCTCCAATCACCTTAAAATTATGCCCCCTTGTAATAGTCATTTCTGCCCTGGGAAAAAAGTCTCTAACTATCCACTCTATCTATGCCTCTCATCATCTTGTAAACATCTATCAAGTCACCTCTCATCCTTCTTCGCTCCAATGAGAAAAGTCCTAGCTCCCTCAACCTTTCCTCATAAGACCTGTCCTCCAGTCCAGGCAGCATCCTCTGCACCCTCTCTAAAGCTTCCACAACTTCCCTACAATGAGGTGACCAGAAGTGAACACAATATTCCAAGTGTGGTCTAACCAGAGTTTTATAGAGCTGCAGCATAACCTCACAGCTCTTAAACTCAATTCCCCTGCCAATTGAGTTTAAATTACAATGTATAGTTAACAGTAGAAGATCATGGGAACCTGGGGCTGCCCATCATTGATTAAGTGTCCCACAGGATTGTGTGTTTGGATTAGGGGGAAGCACAATGACTACTTTGTATTTGATTACTGTAACATAAAATGTATAAAAATGCGATACTTCTTTGTAAAAGCAGAGGGGTGTGTCATTGAGCTATCTTCCGAAGCCAAATTCGGGAAGATCCTTTGGCCCTCTCCCTGCATAAACCAGTTTCTGCCTGAAGAAACATCTTCCGCTTCCCTCAGTCCTGCCTGCCTCCTAAGTCTTTGTCCTGGATCGGGAAACACTCTCTTACAAGGGTGATTCCCCTGTAGTTACCACAGCCAGACTTGTTTCCTTTTTGGAAAATGCTCACAACAGTGACATCCCGGGATGCTTCTCTCCTTCCAGATAAGGCAGACAAGGATGTGTAGCTGGAGCAGAAACTCTTTGCCTCTGTACTTCAATGCCTCAGGAGGAATGTCAAAGACAAAGAAGCCATCAAAAAATGTTGGGGGAAGCATTTTCGAGATCTCCTCAACCAGGGCTCTGTCTTGATCCAAATGTCCTTGAACGCGTCCCACAGCACCCTACACAGTATTCCTGCTGAGGCATAGAGTATTGTGTGCAGTTCTGGAATCCACATTATAGATGGGATGTGATAGCACTGGAGAAGGTGTAGACGAAGTTTACCAAGATGTTGCCTGGGCTGGAGAGTTTGGGTTATGTAGTGAAATTGAATAGACTGGAGTTGTTTTCCTTAGAGCAGAGGAGACAGAGGAGTGGGGCAGGGGTGGGGGAACATGATCGAGATGTATAAAATTATGATACGATAGACAGGAAGAAAATTTTCCCCTTAGAGGAGGGATCAATGATTGGGAGCATTGATTTGAGGTAAGGAGCATGCGGTTTTGAGGCAGTGCATAAAGATTTTTTAACTCAGAGGGTAATGGGATTCTGGAACTCACTGTCTGTAAGGGTGTTAGGAGCAGACACCCTCATAACATTTAAGAAGTATTTAGATACGTACTTGTGATGCCAAGGCATTCAAAGCTATGAGCCAAGTGCTGGAAAATGGGGTTAGAATAGTTAGGTGCTTGTTTTTGACTGGCACAGACTTGATGGGCCAAAGGACCTTTTTTCTCTGCTCTCAACCACTATGACACTATGTAACATATTTGGATTTTCAGAAGATGTTTGATAAGATACCACACATTAGGCTACTTAATGAGATAACAGGTAGTATATTAGCATAGACAGCAGAATGGATTACTAAGACAGAGAGTTGGGATAAGGGGTATGTTCAGGATGGCAATCTGTAACTAATGGTGTGACACAGGAATTGGGACCACAATTATTTAACTTATTTATTTGACCACAACTCAGGCAGACCCTCAATTGTGAATGGGTTCCATTTTGGAGTCCATTCATGATTTCTCTGTACACAAGTCGGAACACACACATGGCTGCTTCACATTGCCATGCATTAAGTACAGGAAATGTTCGAATGTTGAGTCTCTAAAATTACACCCTGTATGGGATTGTATTTGAAAGTTGGATCTTTGTAAATCACGGACCCCTGTATATATTAATGACTTGGATGAGGAAAATGATGTGGACAACATAAAAATAAGTGGAAAAGCAAGCAGTGTAGACGACACAAAAAGTCTGCAATGGGATACTGACAGCGGTCAAAAACTTGAAAGATGGAATTAATATGGGGAAAAGTGAGGTTATACACTTTGGCAAGAAAAGTAGAGGAGTTGAATGCTTTTAAATAGAGAAAGACTGCAGAATGCTCCAGAACAGAAGGATTTGGAAATCCTGCTCCATGAATCACAAAATGCTAGCATTCAAGTTCAGCGGGTAATAGGCAAGGTAAGTGGAATTTTGGCCTTTATTTCAAAGGGAATGGAGTTTAATAGTATGGAGATTTTGCAAAGTTATATAGGGTACTAGTCAGGCCACAGCTGGAATACTGTGAAGAATTTTGGGCCCCTTATTTATGGAAAGATATATACATATGGAAAGGCACTGGAAGCAGTCCAGATAAGATTCATTAAACTGATACTAGGTATTGAGACAAAAACAGAAACTGCTGGAAAATACATTTTGAAGAAGGGTCCCCAGAACCAAAACACTAATTCTGCTTTCTCTCCACAGATGCTGCCAGACCCACTGTGTCTCTCCAGCAATTTCTGTTTTTGTTTCAAATTTCCACCATCTGCAGTTCTTTATTTTATAACAGCTACACAGCAAATGTCTTATGAGGAGAGATTAAGTATATTGGGACTGTACTTGTTGGAGTGTAGAAGAATGAGAGGTGACCTTATTGAAACATACAAGGGGACTTGACAGAGTAGATGTGGAAAGGTTGTTTGCCCTTGTAGGACAGTCCAAGACAAGAGGGTATAATCTCGGAATAAGAGGTTGCGCATTTATGAGAGATGAAGAGGAATTTTTTTCTCTCAGAGGATAGTGAATCTGTAAAATTCTTTACGACAGGTGGCTATTGAGGCTGGGCTATTAAATACATTGAAGGCTGAAACTGGCAGATTTTTAATCAGTAAGGGAATCAAGGGTTCTAGGAAAATGGGAGGAAAGTGGAGTTGAGAATCATCAGATTAGCCACAATCTCACTCAATGGTGGAGCAGACTCAATGGGCTGAATAGCTTACTTGTTCAACTAATTGGGGCGGCACGGTGGCTCAGTGGTTAGCACTGCTGCCTCACAGCGCCAGGGACCCGGGTTCGATTCCAGCCTCGGGCGTCTGTCTGTGTGGAGTTTGCACATTCTCCCAGTGTCTGCGTGGGTTTCCTCCGGGTGCTCCGGTTTCCTCCCACAGTCCAAAGATGTGCAGGTTAGGTGGATTGGCCATGCTAAATTGCCCGTAGTGTTCAGGGCGGTGTAGGTTAGGTGGGTTGTTGTGGGGTGGGTCTGGGTGGGATGCTCTGAGGTTCGGTGTGGACTTGTTGGGCTGAAGGGCCTGTTTCCACACTGTAGGGATTCTGTGCTTTCTGTGCTAATTGACTTATGGATTTCCCGAGCCAGTAGTTGGAATTCTGCTAAACTCTGAAAATGTCCCATCGCAACATGCATTGCAGCCACAAGCAATGGCCTGGCTTCACCACAATAAGAGGAGGTGGTGACACAGACATAATATTGCTAGACTAATAATCCAGGGCTCCAAATTAATGTTCACAGAATCCCTACTGTGTGGAAACAGGCCCTTCGGCCCAACAAATCCACACTGACCTTCAGAGCATCGCACCTAGACCCATTCCCCCTATGACCCAACTAATCTGCACATCCCCAAACACTATGGGCAATTTCACATGGCCAATCCACCTATCCTGCACATCTTTGGACTGTGGGAGGAAATCAGAGCACCCAGAGGAAACCCACGCAGACATGGGGAGAATGTGCATACTCCACACAGAGTGTCACCCAAGGGTGGAATCGAACCCAGGTTCCTGGCACTGTGAGGCATCAGTGCTAACCAGAGCCACTGTGCCGCCCATAAAAACACTGAAGGATGAAACTGGCAGATTTTTAATTAGTAAGGGAATCAAGGATTATAGGAAAATGGCAGGAAAGTGTAGTTGAGAACTATCAGATTAGCTCTAGAATCATGGGGTCAAATCCCACGATAACAGGTGGTGAAGTTTGAATTCCACAACAATTTGGAATAAAAAGCTGGTCTGATCACAATTATGTAACCATTTTTTGATTGTCATAAAAAAAGTCTCTGCTTAACTTGCCCTTTATGGAAGGAAATGTACCATCTGTACCAGATGCGTATGTGGCACCAGATCTACAGCAATATGTGGTTGACTCTTAACTGCCTTCTGGACAAATAAGGATGGGCAAAAAATGCAGGTTTAGCTCACAAAGTGCACATCAAATTTTAAAAAAGGGCATAAAGGGAGCAATGGCTAGGAGTGGCCAAGAGTAAAGGCCAGGCTTGTAGAGCACCTTAATCCTATTGCAGGCTCACTGGGTTTTATTTTACCTATATAACACAATGTAAACAATGACACATGATGCCAATCATGGGCGTTTCCTTTTTTTCAATGGCAACCTGGAAAACAGCAGGATGAAGGTAAAACAAGGAATTTTTGAAGGAGGACAGGAAAACGCATAGACAGGCATGAATCAATTCAAGCTGTGGCTTTGATCGTAGCACTGTCATAGGTAACTTTACAGCATTGTACCCTGGGTTGGAAGGGTGCAGCTGAAAGGTACTTGAATTAGATAACAGCCAATATTCATAGATTTCTGGTGAAGCACTCAAGCAATGCATCAGCACCAGCCCTGGCCACCTCCCTTTGTAACCAGAGCATGTTGTGTTCTGCACCTTCCTCTCCTCCCTGTCCCCAAATGAGCTGTCCTCTTCAAGGTACAAACCTTTCTGCCTTACACTCCATCTTGTTGAAGTGCTGCAAGCATTTAAGGTACGAGTAGCTTTGGCTGAAAGTTTATGATCTGGAGGCTGGACTACAGACAAGGTGGTGCATCAGGAAGGGGCAAGTTATCTGAATGTTTTGACCCAGGAGGCAGTACTACCTCTCAGGGCTGGGTCACCTTCTTTGGTCTGTATTCGGGGATAGGCGAGTGTCACTGGAAGTGACGCAAATAACTGGACCCAACAGGCAGCCTTTGCAATTATCACAACAACTTTGAAGTTCTTTCAGTTCAGTCTGGATGAGTGAGGGCTGCAGAGTGGATGAGCCAACTGACCATAACACTATGATAGAGGAAGCCATTCAAAAGCGGGGAGTAAGAAGGAATGTAGTAAGAGTAGGAGACAGTACAATGAGAGGAATCAACATTATTTTTCACAGGACAGAGCGACTGTGTTGCCTGCTTAGTGTGACGATTCAGAACATCTGCTCAGGGCAGGAAAGGCGCTGGCAGTGAGAGTTGGAGGATCCAGTTGTCAGGGTCCATGGGCAAAATTGGGAGGATAAAGAAGGAGGTTCTGACAAATCGTTGTGAGGTAGGCTCCAAATCATGCAACAGAACTTCAAAAGAATAATCTTTGGATTATTATGTGAGCAAATTGGCATAGGATATATCAAATTCGAGAGATGAAAATGTGGGTTTGCAATAGCATAAAGTGGGATTTGTACCAATGAGCCCATCTCCACCAGAGTATGGTTCAGGAAATGATAAACTGACCATGACAGGAAAGGACAGAGATTAAAAACGTAAGAGTTAATCAACAGAAAAGACAGAATTTACAACAAAAGCAAAACTAAAGGCTCTGCATTTAAACGCACACGATATTTTAAATAAGATAGATGAACTGAGAGAGCAAATAGAAATTAATAAGTATGATCTGGTAGCCATTACAAAGACATGGCTGCAGACAACATTAACTGGGACCTAAATCTTGAAGGGCACAGGAAATTAGAAAAGGGTGGAGGGATGGCTCTACTAGTTAATGATAGTACGAGCACAATGTAGGAGTAGGACCCAATTTCAGGAAATGAATCTGTGGAAACATTTGGGGACGAAATGACAGATCTTAAAGGCAAAAATTTACGTGTGAGGGTGTTGTACAGAATCCTAACAGTAGCAACTTGACAGGGTGGAGCATAAAGGAAGAAATAATGACAGCTCGTCAGAAAGGCATGTCAATAATCATGGGGAATTTTGATCTACACATATACTGGTAAAGTTGGATAGGCAAAGGAAGTCTCTATGAGGAGTTCATAGAATCTATGTGGGATAGATTCTTACAGCAGTATGTTCAAGACCTGACTATGAAGCAGGCTATCCTAGGTCTGATACTGTGCAACAGGTAGGTCTCATTAATAATCTCACAAACCTAGATAGCAACGACCATAACATAATTGCATTTTAAACTGAGTTCGAGAGCTAGAGAAATTTTGTTAAATTTAAATAAGGGCAATTATGAGGTCAAGAATGCAAAGTAACTAAAGTAAACTGGCAAATTAGGTTAAAGATAGGCCAATAGAGATGTAGTGGCAAACATTTAAGTGGAAATTTCAGAAAGCACAGAATAGATACATTTCACTGAGTAAGAAAAATTCCAATGGACAGACCCACCCTCTGTAGTTCACTCAAAATGTTAAAAATAGTATCAAACTTAAAGAAAAAGCTTGCAATTACACAAAGACACGTGGCAGGTCAATAGATTGGACAAATATAAAAAAAGAGCAAAGAATGACCAGAATAAGGCATCTGAAGCCTGTGAATATGCAGTAGTGTGCTTTCATTTGCAGGATACTGCCCAGGTCTGCAGCTAATCCTTTGAAGGAGCCAGAGGCAAAGAAGTTCAATAAGTTAGCCACAGTGACTTTGATTGGCACTGTCAACTGATATGAGGGCATGGTAAGCAGAGCAATGAAAAGTGACAACTACCATGATGAGGAACAAATCTCAGTGATCATTTGCCTCGACAGGCACATTTTCCTGCCATAATTGGCTCTCTAAAATATTCAGGTAGATCGATGTTCAAATGTAGACACAATGCCTTCCTGTCCCTCAATTTTTTCTGCCGTCTTTTCATGCCTGGTGCTTGGCTTCTCCTGCAGTGGAACTTGCTCCTCTTTGCCACTAGAGTGAAAATAAAAGGAACACACTCCAATTGCCAACTGATGACTGTTTTGTCCTCAGCTCTTTTAGCTTCCAGGGAATGAAGGGACGTAATGACTCACTGCACCAGCAGAACGCACAAGGTCATACAAACAAATGACCTGCTGTGTTCATCCAGCTCTACACCTTGTTAGGAGGCCGTTCAGTCCCTTGGGTCTGATGTAATCTCATATCTACAGTTCCACCAACCCCAATAACCTTTCACTCCTTGCAACTAGTGCAAAGCCATTGCTTGTATAAATTGATGATGTAGCTATGACTGGCACCCATTATGGTGCCAGCTCCTTGCACTAAGTATATTACTGACCCAGTGTGCAACTCACATATCCCAATTAACTCCCAAGCAGACCCACAATAAATTCAGACAAGCTCCTTAACTTCTTCAATTGGGCAGTTTGCCAAAGCCCAATTTTTCCCATCTTGATGAAAATCATCAGTAGTGAAGAAGGAGGAAACTGGCATGCTGGTCAGCAGCACTAAATTTAGCAAATAACTGCCTGCCCCCTGCCTCTTCCTGGCAGGATCTAGAAGTCCTAACTGTAACCCTTAATCCCACTAATTTATCTAGCAGTACTTTATTTGTACTAATTTAATTTCCTCATTCTTGCTAGGACCTTGGTTTTCATTATTTCTGAAATTGTTTTGTTTCTGCTACCAAGAAGATGGATATAAAGTACTTGATAACATCTCATCATTTTCTTATTCCTGATTATGATTTTGCCTGCCTCTGTAGGACCAATTGACCTTCACTCAGTTCTTCCGACTTGCATACTAATGGAACCATTTACATTCTGTTTTACATCTCTTGCTTGTCTATGCTCACATTATCTCATCCTTTTCCTTCATGAAGGACAGGTCATGCTTGACAAATCTTTTGGAATTCTATGAAGACATTACGAGCAAGGTGGACAATGGGGACCCAGTGGATGTGGCGTACCTAGATTTCCAAAAGGTGCCGCACAAGAGGCTGCTGCATAAGATAAGGATGCATGGCGTTAGGGGTAAAGTATTAGCATGGGTAGAGGATTGGTTGACTAACAGGAAACAAAGAGTGGGGATAAATGAGTGCTATTCTGGCTGGCAATCAATTACTAGTGGTGTGCCTCACAGGGATCGGTGTTGGGACCGCAATTATTTACAATTTATATAGATGATTGGGAGTTGGGGACCACGTGTAGGGTGTCAAAGTTTGCAGATGACACTAAGATGAGTGGCAGAGCAAAGTATGCAGAGGACTGTGAAACTTTGCACAGGAACATTGATACATTGAGTGAGTGGACAAAGGTCTGGCAGGTGGAATACAATGTAAATAAATGTGAAGTCATACGTTTTGGTAGGAGTAATAGTAAAAAGGATTATTACTTGAATGGTAAAAAGTTGCAGCATGCTGCTATGCAGAGGGACCTGGGTGTCCTTGTGCATGAATCACAGAAGGTTGGTCTGCAGGTACAACAAGTAATTAGGAAGGCAAATGGAATTCTGTCCTTCATTGCTAAAGGGATTGAGTTTAAAAGCAGAGAGGTTATGTTGCAGCTGTACAAGGTGCTGGTGAGGCCACACCTGGACTACTGTGTGCAGTTTTGGTCTCCTTACTTGTGAAAGGATATACTGGCACTGGAGGGGGTGCAGAGGAAGATCACTAGGTTGATTCCGGAGTTGAGGGGGTTGGCTTATGCGGAGAGACTGTGCAGATTGGGATTATATTCATTGGAATTCAGACGATTGAGGGGGGATCTTATAGAAACATATAAAATTATGAAGGGAATAGATAAGATAGAAGTAGAGAGGATGTTTCCACTGGCAGGTGAAGCTAGGACAAGAGGGCATAGCTTCAAGATTAGAGGGACCAGATTTAGGACTGAATTGAGAAGGAACTTCTTCACCCAGAGGGTTGTTAGTCTATGGAATTCCTTGCCCAGTGAAGTAGTTGACGCTACTTCAGTAAACGTTTTTAAAGCTAAGGTAGATTTTTTTTGAACAATAAAGGAATTAAGGGATACGGTGAGAGCGCGGGTAAGTGGATCTGAGTCCACGAAAAGATCAGCCATGATCTTATTGAATGGTGGAGCTGGCTCGATGGGCCGGACGGCCTACTCCTGCTCCTAGTTCTTATGTAATGTCCGAATCCTCCTTGCAGAATGCTAAAATCCTCCTCTTAGGTTTATTACTATTTGAAACATCATAAATGTTTTATTATAAATTATATTATACTATTATTAAATTTAAATATTACATTTTATTATAAATCAGAAATGTTTTTTATTACAATAAAACAAAGAACTCCAGATAGAACAAAGAACAAAGAACACTTACAACCCAGGAACAGGTCCTTCGGCCCTCCAAGCCTGCACCGATCCAAATCCACTGTCTAAACCTATCGCCCAATTCCTAAGGATCTGTATCCCTCTGCTCCCCACCTACTCATGCATCTGTCCAGGCGCACCTTAAATGAATCTACCGTGCCTGCCTCTACTACCTCTGCTGGCAACGCGTTCCAGGCACCTACCACCCTCTGTGTAAAGTACTTTCCCCGTGTATCCCCCTTAAACTTTTCTCCTCTCACCCTGAACGCGTGACCCCTCGTTATTGAATCCCTCACCCTGGGAAAAAGCTTATCTCTATCAACCCTGTCTATACCCTTCATGATTTTGAAGACCTCAATCTCCTTTCTTCTAATGAAAACAATCCTAACCTACTCAATCTCTCTTCACAGCTAGCACCTTCCATACCAGGCAACATCCTCGTAAACCTTCTCTGTACCCTCTCCAAAGCTTCCACATCCTTTTGGTAATGTAGCGACCAGAACTGTACACAGTATTCTAAATGCGGCCGAACCAAAGTCTTGTACAATTTTAACATGACCTGTCAGCTCTTATACTCAATACCCCGTCCGATGAAGGCAAGCATACCATATGCCTTCTTGAACACACTATCCACCTGTGCAGCCACCTTCAGGGTACAATGGACCTGAACTCCCAGATCTCTCTGCTCATCAACTTTTCCCAAGGCTCTTCCGTTTACAGTATAGTTTGCTCTAGAATTAGACCTCCCAAAATGCATCACCTCACACTTGCCCGGATTGAACTCCATCTGCCACTTCTCCGCCCAACTCTCCAGTCTATCTATATTCTCCTGTATTCTTTGACAATCCCCTATGCTTTCTGCTACTCCCCCAATCTTCGTGTCATCTGCAAACTTACTGATCAGACCACTTATGCCCTCTTCCAGATCATTTATGTATATCACAAACAACAGTGGCCCCAGCACTGATCCCTGTGGAACACCACTGGTCACCTTTCTCCATTTCGAGAAACTTCCTTCAACTACTACTCTCTGTCTCCTGTTGCTCAACCAGTTCTTTATCCACCTAGCTAGAACACCCTGCACACCATGTGACTTCACTTTCTCCATTAGTTTACGATGGGGAACCTTATCAAACGCCTTACTAAAGTCCATGTAGATGACATCTACAGCCCTTCCTTCATCTATCAACTTGGTCACTTCCTCAAAGAACTCTATTAAGTTAGTAAGGCACGATCATAGTAAGGCAGATGGTGGGGATCTGAAGCAAACAAAAACATCGATTGCTGGAGAAACTCAGATCTGGCAGCATCTGCGGAGAGGGAAAGAGAGTTAATCTTTCAAGTCCTTTTCACATCTGGAGGACAGTCATACTGGACTTGAAACATTAACGCTGCTTCTTTCTCCAGAGATGCTGCCAGGCCTGTGGAGTTTCTCAAGTAATTTCTGTTTTTGTTTGTTATAAATGTCTTGTTCCTTAATCTAATATCATTTTTAATTCCTTATTAGCTATAGTTGGACCATGTTTTCAATAGAAATCTTAGGCCTCATTTTTAGAAACATATTTATCAATGCTTCATATGTTTTATCATACTTTCATAATCTATCTGAGTCAACATCTCCCCTCATACTTACATAGTTTAAAATTTTGGACTCACTAACTTGTTTTCAAATTCAGTATAAAATTTGATCATATTACAGTTAGTCTTCTTTAGAAACTATTTTACTACTAAGTAATTAACTCTTTCGCATTGCACAATACTAGACCCGAAGCAACCTGTCCCCTAAATGGTTCCACAACAACCTGATCTAGAAGAATATTTTCCATACACCCTGTGGACTCGCCCTCCATGCTATTTCCTCAAATTTCAATAGCCTAATCCAAATGAAAATTAAAGTAATCTAACGTTACCATAGTATCATGTTACATTCGCTATTGCAACTCCGTAGAGGTACGTGAAGACTCCCAACAAGTCTTCTGTCCCTTGTTTCTTATCACCATCCAAACTAATTTACTTCTTGGTTTTCCAAGATTTTTTCTCTCCATAGTATTTATCCTATCCTTTATTAAAAGGTATTCTCTTTCTTCCCTTTCTATTTTGTCCAGTTCTTCTAAAAGTTAAGTAGCTGAGAATATTAGGTGCCAATATCAGTCAACTTACAATCATGACTCTGCAACATCTATGAGATCAAACTTGTTGACTTCTTTTTATATTATGTTTCATCTAATTTATTGCGAATGCCTTCTACATTCAAAGATGGTGTCTTTAGCTCTCACTTTTCTCAATTTTAGTTGAGGTAACCTCAAATGCTTGATTACTCATGTTACTCTTTTGACCTTTCCCAATCTACTTTACTAAATGCCTACCTAAAACGCTACTATACAGTCTTGCCATTTCTCTTGTTGATTTTGAATCCTAACCCTAATTTTTTTCTGCATCTTCTCATCATTAAATTGCGTGTCTACAACTTCTCCCAAATTGGTACCAAAGACCGAGGAAAGAAAACCCCTGCCTCCCACACCATTCTTTCAACCAGACATTGAATCCTTTAATTTGTTTCTCCCTGTACTAATTGCTTTATGGCTCAGGTAACTACTCCAAAGTTATTGCCGTTGAGGTTCTAGTTTTAATTTGGATACTAATTCATCAAACTTTCCCAGCAGATTATCATTCCTAATCGAAATACATATGGATTATGACAACTAGGTTCTTCCTTTCCACTCCAGGTTCTTCTCCAGCTGGATATCAGACGTGTAGTTCTCTTAAGGATTGGAGTTAGTTGGAAACCCACAGTCATGCAATCAGCTTTAAACCGCAAGTTATTATTCCAGACCAGGGGTCCATGTTGTATGATTTGCATTTTCTGTTGTCTCTCAGTATAACACTGTAGAACATTTATACAAGTGTAATATTATCATTAATTCATTTACTAAAACATATTATTACAAATACAATTTTTGTTTGTGATTCATGAGCAGAGTTATTACCAACAGAGTAACAGTCTTTTGTGGTGACAAGCAAGAAGAAATTGACTAATGTTCATGCACTAGTAAAATGTTATATCTACATGACCAGAGTATAAATTCTGGTCTTTATATGGACTGAAATTTCTGACTACATAAACTTGAGATGACAGTTCTAGATTCTCCCTCTTTTCAGCTTCCCACATTTCTCCCTTCTTTACTGGGGATTGGTTTCTTCTCCTTAGCCTGAGGCACAAAGATCAACTGTGGCAAACCTCCTGAAAACAGCTGAATAGAACAAGAACTCAACAACCTTGTAGTTTTGAAGGGTTGTAGTGCATCTATTTGTTAAACCATCAGATCAAATTGCAGTTTTGAAATTTGGAAGCGTGCAGTATTATTGACAAGGGATAGCTTACTCACTTGGTGACAATTGCGATTTTTACACCAAAGACTCCAGTTTGTTTTCGAGATGGCATCCGTTTCAAACTGAACTCCCGACTGGTAAATTTCATCGATAACTTCACCTCAATCTAGGGAACAGTAAACAATTCTGATTTTTGGACATATTGTAAAAAGTGACTCAGAATAACTCAGAAAGTGCAAGTTTATTAAATAATCTAAGCTGTTTACTAACTTTTGGACATATGGAATCATCAATCTGGTGCTACAGTAAAAAAAATAGTTAGACACTGTCCTTTCTTATCTATTTCCGAGATTTAATTTCAGCCAATTAGAGAAAATAAAATGAGAAGCAGATCTGTCAAATTAATAATAGGAACTGCAGATGCTGGAGAACCTGAGATGTAGAGCTGGATGAACACAGCAGGCCAAGCAGCATCAGAGGAGCAGGAAGGCTGACGTTTCGGGCCTAGACCCTTCTTCAGAAATGGGGGAGGGGAAGGGGGTTCATCTGCCCTCCCCCTACCGGATCACAAAACCAGCCCAGCTCGACCCGTCTCCCTAACCTGTCCTTCCTCCCACCTATCCTCTCCTCCCACCTCAAGTCCCACCCCCATCTCCTACCTACTAACCTCATCCCGCCCCCTTGACCTGTCCGTCCTCCCTGGACTGACCTAACTCCCCACCTACACTCACCTTTACTGGCTCCATCTCCGCCTCGTTGACCTGTTTGTCTCCTCTCCATCCATCTTCTCCTCTATCCATCTTCTATCCACCTCCCCCTCTCTCCTTATTTATTTCAGAACCCCCTTCCCCTCCCCCATTTCTGAAGAAGAGTCTAGGCCCAAAACGTCAGCCTTCCTGCTCCTCTGATGCTGCTTGGCCTGCTGTGTTCATCCAGCTCTACACCTTGTTATCTCAGATTCTCCAGCATCTGCAGTTCCTGCTATGTTGAATGCTAGCATTGATTGCATTGATTATTAATTGTAGTGTGCTGAGGTTTTGTCCCTTAAGATTAAATCCAGAAACATGAAGGCTCAGCAATATACCCATGTGCTATACTGACTTGAATAGGATTGTCAGTCCTCATGGATTGCTTGGTTTCTTAATAAATTACACATTAAACTCCACGACACTGCTGCTCGTATTCCAGGAAATAAAAATCAGAGGGTTATTTAAAAAAAAAGCACTTCTACGTATTAGTTATAAAAATATTGGAGTTAAGGGAAAAGCTATTCTACTGATAGTGAAGAATTGCCCAATGGGGCATAAAGAATCTGCTCATATTACAAATGGTGTGAGTGGAGTGGTTTGTAAGAATGGAAATGTAAAGCAAACAACGGAAGGAGTTTGGGGGTTGCGGGGAGTTTTGTGAGGTGTGGGTGGGTGGTAAGACATGGTGAAACCTTAAGGACACTGGCAGTGGCAAGGGCAACCACATTGGCAAGGGCATCCTTAGGGTTGTCCCAAATGTATAAAAATCAACCGCAAACAAGAAAAGATATACAAGAGAAATTGGAGGGAATACTAAATGGATTGAAAATACCAGTGCAGTTATTTGTTCCCCTATAATATTCCATGCATATGAATATCTTGAGATATGTGGAAAGGTAAAAGCAGAATTTTATCAATTGCATCTTGGCAACAGTTGGACATGTAAGTCAGCTACAAGTCTGCTTCAATTGTACTAGCAGCAACCCATTTATAATCTGCAACCAGGGTTGTCATTTTGAGCAGGATGACCATCTGACCCTGAGAGCTACTAGCCCAAACAGAGAAGCAGCAGCTCAGCACCATCACTAGGTGCTAATGGTTTAAATAACTGATTTTGGTTTCATCATAGGAGATATGATTATCAATGTAGGAATTAAACATTCAAAGGATATACAATATTTCTAAAAGAAATTTCAGAGTGGCAAAGGAGCAACAGTAGCTGTGATAGTAAGGATGTTAGAAAGACATTAGTGTGGAGAATACTGGCTCAGAACATCATGACGCAGAAACAGTATGAGTGGATATCTGAAATAGTACAAGTCAGAAAAAGCTGTTGGGAAAATTTTTTAAGTGTCGAACAATAGTTATAATGGTGACAAAGAAAACGTTAACATTGCGGGGGACTTTAATCTTCATATAGTATGGAAAGCAAATTGACAAGGGTGGTCTAGAAGATTAGTTGTAGACTGCTTCTGAGAGTTTCCTGGAGCAATAATTTAGAGAACTAACTAGGGACAGATATTTTAAATCTAATATCATGCAATGAGGCAGGGCCAATTAGTCATCTCGCAGTAAAAGATCCACTAGGAACTGGTGATATGAATGAATTCCATATTAAGTTTGAAAGTGACAAACTCCAATGATGAACAAGCATCTTGAACTTAAAAGTCAAATGAGGAGAGAGTTGATCAAGCTTGAATGAATAAACTAAAAGTTCTGATGGTGAATAAAATGTAGGAAACATTTAAAGTAGTGGCTCCTTGTTTACATTGATTTTTATATATTTAGGACTACTCCAAAGATGCCATTGGTAATGTGGTTGTCTTTGCTAATGCCAATGTTCTTGAGGTTTCATCATATGCCTTCCCATCCGCTCACACCGCAAATCCTTGGGCTGCAATGGAAATTGTAGAGAGAAGGTTGCACAGTCTGGGGGCTCTCATGGTGCAGCCTTGGATCAATGTTTAAATACAGCATGTGCCAGTGATCCCAAAGTGTTCCCTAAGCTCAGAAGTGACTAAGAGGCAAGTGTCGAGAGGGCTAGGATGTTTTGTAGTGATAAATGGTAGTTTTTGGATTGGCAAATGGTAGACAGCATGTTCCTCAGGGGCCAGTAACGGGACTAATTGAAATACTTAAATATTGCGATACTGAGTACAGTTTCAGAATTTGGTGAAGATGCCAAACTTTGAGGTATGGCACACAATGAAGATGGTATTTGTATGTATGCCTTTTAAATGTTGCCTCTACCACTTCCTCTGGTAGCTTGTTTCATATACACACCACCCTGTGTGAGAAGACTGCCACTCAGGTCTCTTTTAAATCCTACCCCTCTCATCTTAAACCTAAGCCATCTTACTTTGGACTCTTCGACCCTGGGGAAAAGGCTTTGGCTATTCGCCTTACCTATGCCCCTTATGATTTTATATACCTCTATAAGGCCAAATCAACCAACTATGCTCCAGGGATAAAATGTTTCAGCCTTTCCAGTCTTTCCTTTTAACTTAAACCTTTCAGTCTAGGTAACATTCTTGTAAACCTTTTTTGCACCCTTTCAAGTTTAACAAAATCGTTCCTGTAGCAGGGTGACCAGAATTGTATGCAGCACTCCAAATGTGGCCTCACCAATGTCCTGCACAGCTGCAACATGATATCCCAACTCCTGTACTCAAAGCTCTGACTGATGAAGGCAAGCATGCCAAATGCCTTCTTCACCACCCTGTCTACCTGTGACGCCACTTTCAAGAAACTACGTACATGCACTCATAGGTCTCTCTGTTCAACAATACTCCCCAGGACCCTACCATTAACTATGTAAGTCCTGCCCTGGTGTGCCTTACCAAAATGTAACACCTTGCATTTATCTGAACTAAACTCCACCTGCCATTCCTTGGTCCACTGGCCCAGTTGATCATTGTACTTTTAGATAACCTTCTTCAATGTCCACTATACCACCAATTTTGGTGTCATCATCAAACTTAGTAACCATGCCTCCTATATTCTCATCCAAATTGTTTGTATGAATGACAAACAATAATAGACCCAGCACAATCCTTGTGGTACACCACTTGTCACAGGCCTCTAAACTGAACAACCTTTCAACCGTCAAGCCAATATTGTACTCAATTAGCTAGCTCTCCCTGGATTCCATGCGATCTAACCTTTCTAACCAGTCACGCGGTATCTTGTCGAAGGCCTTGCTGAAGTCCACGTAGACAACGTCTGCTACATGCCCTCATCTACCCTTTTAGTCACCTTTTCAAAAAAATCAAATCTGTGAGACACAATTTCCTACACACAAAACCATGCTGACTATTCCTAATCAGTCTTTGCTGCTTCAAATGCATGGAGATCCTGTGTCTCAGAATCACCTCCAATAACTTACTCACCACTGATATTAGACTCACTGGTTTGTAGATCCCTGGCCTTACCTTGCAGCTTTTCTTAAATAATGGCACAACATTAGCCACCCTCTATTCTTCCAACACTTCACCCATGGCTGTCAATGATACAAATAGTTCCACTAGGGGCCCCACAATTTCTTCCTTAATATCCTATAATGTCCTGGGATACACTCAATCACCCAGGAATTTATCTACTTTTATGGATTTTAAGACCTCCTGGACTTCCTCTTTTGTAATGTATACTTTTTCAAGATATCACTATTTTCTTCCCTGAGTTCCGTAGCTTCCATATCTTTCTCCATGGTAAATACTAATGAGAAAAATTTGTTTAGGATCTGACCCATCTCCTGTGACGCCACACATAGACAACCTCGTTGATCTTTCTGGGGCTCTATTCTCACATTAGTTACTCTTTTGCCCTCAATATATTTGTAGAATTTCTTTGGATTCTCCGCTACCTTATCTGTCACAGTTATTTCATGTCCTCTTTCATGCCCTTCTGATTTCCCTCTTAAGTGTACTCCTATAGCCCCTATACTCCTGAAGGGATTCACTTCAGAATTTAGGAGCAATGGTTAGTAAGTTTGAGGATGACATCAAAACCTTCTTCAAAGAGATCTTAATCAATTGGGCCAACGGGCTAAGGAGTGGCAGATTGAGTTCAAACTGGATAAAGCGAGGTGTTGCATTTTGGTAAAACAAACAAGGGCAAGATTTATATAGTTCACGGCCTGGGTAGGGCTGTCAAACAGAGAGACCTAGGGGTTCAGGTCCATAGTTCGTTTACAGTTGCATCACAGGTAGAAGGGGTGATTAAGAAGGTATTTAAAAACGCTTGCCTTCATTACTCAGAACACTGAGCATAGAAGTTGGGATGTCATTTTGAGGTTGTAGAGGACATTGGTGAGGCGACTTTTGGAGTACTCTGTACAGTTCGGGTCATTCTGCCATTGGAAAGATATTATTCAACTGGAGGGGGTTCAGAAAAGATTTGCCAGGATATTGCCAAGTCTGGAAGATTTGAGGTATCAGGAGGGGCTGGATCGGCTGGGACTTCTTCCACTGGAGCACACAAGTTTGAGGGGTGACCTTATTGAGGTTTATAAAATCAAGAGGGGCATAGATAATAGCAAAGATCTTATCTTTAGGTAGGGGAGTTTAAACCTAGGGGGCATATTTTTAAGGAGAAAGGTTTAAAAGGAACCTGGGGGCAACTTTCTCGCACGGAAGATGGTTCATGTGTGGAATGAACTGCCAGAGTAAGTTGTAGAAGCAGGCACAGTTACAACATTTAAAAGACATTTGGATAGGTGTAAGAGCAGGAAAGGTTTAGAGGGATATGGGCTAAATGCAGGCAAATGAGACTAGTTTAGTTGGGAAACTTTATTGGCATAGACAAGTTAGACTGAAGGGTCTGTTTCTATGCTCTATGACTCCATGATTCTCTAAGCTTCCTCCTTATTTTTAAAATCAGAACCACAATATCTCTAGTCATCCAGTGTTCCCTACTCCTGCCAGCCTTGCCCTTCACATTACGAAGAACATAATGGCCCTGAACTCGCATTATCTCACCTTTGAAGCCTCCCACTTGCCAGATGTCCCTTTACCTGCAAACAGCCTCCCCCAATCAATTTTCAAAATTCTTGTCTGTAACGGTCAAAATTAGCCTTGTCCCAATTTAGAACTTTAACTTGTAGCCAGATCTATCCTTTTCCATAACTGTTTTAAAGCCAATAGAATTATGATCACTGTCCCAAACTGCTCCCCCACTAACACCTCATCCACTGTATCACAATAACACCCAGGCCCCTACCGTGAACTGTATAAATCTTGCCCTTGTTTGTCAGTCACTTGCCTTGCCACAATTCCCCAAGAGGAGGTTGAGTTTTACCCGTTCTATAGTAGGACCATTTACACATTGATTGAGAAATGTTTTCTGAACACACTTAACAAATTCCTCTCCATCTAAGGTCTTAACACTATGGCAGTCCCAGTCTATGTTTGGAATGTTAAAATCCCCTATTATTACAACGCTATTATTCTCACAGCAATCAACTCCAACAGGACTTAGGACAGGCTGGCAGAATGGGCAGACAAGTGTAGATACAATTTAATAATTGCAAGTGACAGGAATTTTGGTCTCCTTATGAGGAAGGATGTCTGGCTTTGGAGGGAGTGCAACAAAGGTTAACCAGACTGATTCCTGGGATGACAGGACTGACAGTATGAACAGAGACTGGATTGGTTAGGACTATATTCTCTGGAGTTCAAATAATGAGGGGGGAATCTCATAGAAACTAGTAACATTCTAGCAGTGTTAGACAGGGGAAATGCAGGAAGGATTTTCCTGATGACCAGAGTCCAGAACATCAAGAGATCACAGTTTAATGACAAGGGATAGGCATTGTCAGACAGACATTCATGACTGAAATGAGGAGAAATTTCTCCTCCAAGAGAGTGGTGCACCTGTAGAATTCTGTGTCACAGAAAGCACTTGAGGTAAATACAGAGATGTTTTCAAGAAGGAATTATATTTAGTTTCTCAGGCTAAAGGAATCAAAGGGTATGAGGAGAAAGTGGGAACAGGGTACAGAGTTGGATGATAAGCAAGGTTAAAATAAAGAGGTAATGTTGCCAGAGTCCCAGGGGGCCACAGAGCTGCTCTCTCATTAGACAGACATGACTGATGGTGGTTTAACCTGAGGGTCGCCACGCCTCAGTGAGGTTAGAGTTTGAGAAGGTTCCTTGACGGTAACTTCAACTGGTGTGGAAATTGAATCCACACTGTTGGCATCACTATGCGTCACAAATTAGCTGTCCAGCAAAATGAGCTAACTGATCCCTGGCTGTTAAGTATGATCACATTGAATGGTGGAGCAGGGCTGAAGGGCCTACTCCTGCTCCTGCTCCTATTTTCTATGTGATGCATTTTGGCAGAAAGAATAGGGAGAGGCAATACAGTGTTATGAACATGGTTCTAAAGCATGTGCAGGGACTGAGGGACCGAGGTCATACGCATAGGTCTTTGAAGGTGGCAGAATATATTTATAGACAACTTAGAAACTTGGGCTTTAGAAATAAAGCTGTTGAATACAAAAGCAAGGTAGATATACCCAACCTTTATAAAGCTCTGGTTAGGCCACAACTAGAGTACTGTATCCAGTTCAGGAAAGATGCGATGATCCTTGAGAAATTGCAGAGGCATTTTACCAGAAGGATTCCAGAGCGACAAGATTAGGTTGGAAATGCTGAGATTGTTCTCCTTGGAGCAAAGCATATTGAGAGGAGAGTGGTTTGATTCATATAAAATTATGACAGATTTAGATAAGGTAGATAAAAGTTGTTCTCATTTTTTGATGTTGCATGGCGTAGAGGACAAAGATTTGAGATTTTGGGCAAGAGTTGGAAGCAATTGATGAACATCTTTTTACACAGTGGATGGAAATAACTAGGAACTCGCGATGAGACTGCTGAAAGAGGATGATTTCGAAAGGAAATTGGATAGACATTTGAGGGAAATAAACTTGTGGGGTTACCAGGTAATAGTTGGGGACTGCAGTTAGACTGCATTGCTCTACACAGAGCTGGCATGAACTTTATCAGCTGAATAATTTCCTTATTAGTCTTTCTATCAGATGCACTGTTGCAACTTAGAGGCTCATAGAGTCAGAGTCACACAGCACAGAAAACTGACCCTTTGGTCCAACCAGTCTAAGCAGAACATAATTCCAAACTAAACTACTCCAACCTGTCTGCTCCGGCCCATATCCCTCCAAATCTTTCCTAGTTGTGTACTTATCTAAATATCTTTTAAACATTACAATTGTACCTGCATCCACCAATTCCTCAGAAAGTTCATTGGACACACGAACCACCCTCCGTGTAAAAAATTTGACCCTCATGTCTTTTTTAAATCTCTCTCCTCTCACCTTAAAAATGTGTCCCCTAGTCTTGAAATCCCCCATCCTAGGGAAAAGACAACTACCATTAACTCTATCTACACCTGTCATTATTTTATAAACTTCAATCAAGTCGCCTCTCACCTTATTATGCCCCAGTGAAAAGAGTCCCAGCCTATTCAGTCTTTCTTCAAACCTTCCATAGCCAGCAACATCCTCGTAAATCTCTTCTGAGCCCTCTCCAGCTTGATAATATCCTTCCCATAACTGGGCAACCAGAACTGGACACAGTACTCCAGAAGAGGCCTCACCAACGTCCTGTACAACCTTAACATGACGTCTCAACTTCTATGCTTATTGGTATAGAACAAAGAACAAAGAACAAAAGAACAAAGAAAATTACAGCACAGGACAGGCCCTTCGGCCCTCCAAGCCTGCGCTGATCCAGATCCTCTATCTAAACCTGTTGCCTATTTTCCAAGGATCCGTATCCCTCTGCTCCCTGCCCATTCATGTATCTGTCTAGATACATCTTAAATTACGCTATCATGCCCGCCTCGACCACCTCTGCTAGCAACGCACTCCAGGCACCCACCATCCTCTGCGTAAAGAACTTTCCACACATATCTCCCGTAAACTTTTCCCCTCTCACCTTGAAATCGTGACCCCTAGTAATTGAGTCCCCCACTCTGGGAAAAAGCTTCTTGCTATCCACCCTGTCTATATCTCTCATGATTTTATAGACCTCAATCAGGTCCCCCTCAACCACCATCTTTCTAACGTAAATAATCCTAATCTACTTAACCTCTCTTCATAGCTAGCGCCCTCCATACCAGGCAACATCCTGTTGAACCTCCTCTGCACTCTCTCCAAAGCATTCACATCCTTTTGGTAATGTGGCGACCAGAACTGTACGCAGTTTCACCTGTCATCCATGGTTCCCTAATCTTGCCCTTTCTATCCCTCATTTTCACAGGGACATGTCTGTCTTGCACACTAATCAACCTCTCTTTAAAAGCCTCCCACATATTAAATGTGGATTTACCCTCAAACAGCTGCTCCCAATCCACATTCCCCAGCTCCTGTCCAATTTTGCTATAGTTGGCCTTCCCCCAGTTTAGCACTCTTCCTTTAGGACCACTCTCGTCTTTGTCCATCAGTATTCTAAAACTTACGGAATTGTGAACACTATTCCCAAAATAATCCCCTACTGAAACTTCAACCACCTAGCCGGCCTCATTCCCCAACACCAGGTCCAGTATGGCCCCTTCCAGAGTTGGACTATTTACATACTGCTCTAGAAAACCCTCCTGGATGCTCCTTACAAATTGCGCTCCATCTAAACCCCTAACACTAAGTGAATCCCAGTCAATGTTGGGAAAATTAAAATCTCCCATCACCACCACCCTGTTGCTCCTACATCTTTCCGTAATCTGTCTACATATTTGTACCTCTATCTCACGCTCGCTGTTGGGAGGCCTGTAGTACAGCCGCAACATTGTTACTGCACCCTTCCTATTTGTGAGCTCTGCCCATATTGCCTCACTGCTCGAGTCCTCCACAGTGCCCTCCTTCAGCACAGCTGTGATATCCTCTTTGACCAGTAATGCAACTCCTCCACCCCTTTTACCTCCCTCTGTATCCCGCCTGAAGCATCTATATCCCGGGATATTTAGTTGCCAATTTTGCCCTTCCCTCAACCAAGTCTCAGTAATAGCAATAACATCATACTCCCAGGTACCAATCCAAGCCCTAAGTTCATCTGCCTTATCTACTACACTTCTCGCATGAAAACAAATACACTCAGTCCACCAGTCCCTCTGCGTTCATCATCTGCTCTCTGTCTACTCTTCCCCTTAGTCACACTGACTTCATTATCTAGTTCCTTATAGGCTTTAGTTACTACCTCCTTCCTGTCCACTAACCACCTCATTTGGTTCTCATCCCCCTTCCACATTATTTAAACCCTCCCCAACAGCGTTAGCAAAAGCACCCCCTCGGACATTGGTTCCAGTCCTGCCCAGGTGTAGACCGTCCAATTTGTAATAGTCCCACCTCCCCCAGAACCGGTCCCAATGTCCCAAAAATCTGAACCCCTCCGTCCTGCACCATCTCTCAAGCCACTCATTTATCCTGCCTGTTCTTTCATTTCTACTCTGACTAGCACGTGGCACTGGTAGCAATCCTAGGTGTCTCTGTTCGACAACATTACACAGGCTCCTACAGTGAACTGTAGAAGGCCTGGCCTTGTTTGTTTTGCCAAAATGCAATAACTCACATTTACCCAGATTGAACTCCGTCTGCCATTTTTCAGCCCATTGACTCATTTGATGAAGATCCCTCCGTAATCTTAGAAAACATTCATCACTGTCTACCATCCCACCAATTTTGGTGTCGTCCACAAACTTACTAACCATGCTTCTGTATTGACATCCAGATCATTTATATAAATGACAAACAAAAGAGGACCCAGAACCGATCCCTGTGGATCACTGCTGGTCACAGGCCTCCAATCCGAAAAGCAACCCTCCACCATTACTGAGATAACAAGATGTACAGCTGGATGAAAAAGCAGGCCAAGCAGCATCAAAGGAGCAGGAAGGCTGACATTTTGGGCCTAGACCCTTCTTCAGAAATGTTCAGAAAATCATTGATTTTCTGATGAAGGGTTTAGGCCCGAAACGTCAAGTTTTCCTGCTCCTATGATGCTGCTTGACCTGCTGTGTTCATCCAGCCCCATACTTGTTATCTCGGATTCTCCAGCATCTGCAGTACCTTTTATCTACGTATCCAATTTGCAAACTCACCCTGAATCCCATGTGACCTAACTTTACTAGTTAATCTACCATGCGGGACCTTGTCAAAGGCTTTACTAAAATCCAAATAAACAACATCTGCTGCTCTGCCATTATTAATCTTTTTGGTAACTACCTCAAAAAGCTTAATCAAGTTTGTGAGACACGATCTTCCTCGCACAAAACTACGCTGACTATCCCTAGTCAATTTTTGCCTCTCTAAATAAATCCTTTCTTTTATGATCACCTCCAACAATTTACTCATAATTGAAGTCAGACTCATAGATCTATAGTTCTTCTGTTTCTCCTTACAACCCTTCTTAAATAAAAGTACAACATTAGCCATCCTCTAGTCATCCGGCACCTCACTCGTAGTTATAGATGATGCAAATATTACAAGGCGTCTTGTAATTTCCTCCCTTACTTCCCACAACGTTCTGGGAAATATTAGATCAGATCCTGGAGATTTATCCATCCTCATTTTCTCTAAGACCTCCGAAACTTCCTCTTCTGTAATGTGAACTGTTTTTAAAATGTCAAAGTTTATTTCTCTGCATTCTCTAGAATCCAATTCTTTCTCCACAGTAAAAATTGACATGAGGTATTCATTTAGTATCTCTCCTTTCTCCTGGGGTTCAACACAAAGACGACCTCCTTGATCTTTTAGCGACCCTATCCTCTCTCTAGTTATCTTCTTGCTTTTAATGTATTTGTAGGATCTCTTTGGATTATCCTTAACCTTATCTGCCAATTCTATCTCATATCCCCTCTTTGCATTCCTGATTTCTCTCTTAAGAATGCCCCTACAACTCTTTATATTGATTAAGAGATTCAATTGAATTAAGTTGTCTATATCTAAAATAAGATTCTCTTTTATTCTTGACTAGAACCTCAATATCTTTATTCATTCACATATTGATAAAGAAAACTTTTCAATACATTTAACAAATTTTTCACCATCCAAATCTTTAACACTATGTAAAAACTGAAAGAACTGTGGACGCTGTAAATCAGGGACAAAAACAAAGTTGCCGGAAAAGCCCAGCAGGTCTGGCAGCATCTGTGAAGGAGAAAACAGAGTTAACGTTTTGGGTCCGGTGACCCTTCCTCAGAACCAGGTTTTTTTCCTTCACAGATGCTGCCAGACCTGCTGTGCTTTTCCAGCAACTCTGTCTTTAACACTATGGTTGCCCCAGTCAATGTTTGGGAAATTAAAATTCCCCATTATTACAACCTCAATATGTTTACATATATCTCAGATCTCCCTACATATTTGTTTCTCAATTTCCCTCTTATCATTGGGGTCCAATAGTACAATCTCATCAAAGTGATTTTTCCTCTCTTATTTGTAATTTCTCTCCATATATTTTCACTGAATGATTTTTCAGAAATATCTTCCCAAATTACAGTAGTAATGTATTCCTTACTCAAAAATACCACCCCCTGTCCTTTCTTGCCTCCTTTTCTATCCTTCCTATAGCATCTAAAACCCAGAACACTGAGCTGTTAGTCTTGTCCATCTTTTAGCCAAGTTTCTGTAAAAGCTATGATGTTCCAAACCCATGTTCTTAAACATGCCCGAAGTTCAGCATCCTCGCCTTACATTGAAATAGATGCAATTTAGTTCTTCAGAGTTACTACATACTCTGACTCTCTCGTCTTTCTTTTCTAATTGACATGCTCTCCTCACATTCAGAACCTTCCCCATCAATCCTTCTGTTTACACTGCTACTTAGAATTCCTGCATCCCTCCTCTCTATCAGTATAAAGTCTTGTTTAATGGAATGAACAAATCTCCCTCCTAAGATATTGGTCCCTTTCCAGTTTAGGTTAGACTCATCACTTTTGAACAGGTCTTTTCTATCCCAAAAGACATTCCAATTGTCCAAAAACCTGAATCCTAGAACAATACACCAGCTCTTCAGCCATTGAGTTATCTCCTTTAACCTTTTGTTCCTTCCCTCGTTTGAGTTTGGCATTGTGAGTAAACTAGAAATTACTACTTCAAGGTTTTTTTTAAAAATCTTCCACATAACCTCTTAACTTCACTCTGTACTGCTTTAATTTTTTTCAAATGTCATTCCTACCAATGTGTACAATAATTTCTGGCTTCTCAATCTTACCTTTAACAATAAGCTTGAAACATTTAGAGAGGTCCTTAATCCTAGACTACACCTTCTGAACCATGATCTCTATCACCTTGACAGACAAAGACAGCAGGTGCATAGGAAGTTTCCATTCAAGTTCCCTTAAAAACCATGTACCAAGCTAACTTGGAACTGGAAGAGCGTTCCTTTGCTGCTGTTGGGTAAATTTCCTACCACTCGTCATTAATATCACTGTGTGTGTTTTACATCACAGGGACTGCAGTGGTTTGAGAAATCAGTGCACCACTGCCATCTTAAGAGCAAGTGGGAATGAACAATACATGGTGATCTAGATATGGATGCTCATCCCACAAACAAATGAAAACAAAATGACAATGCGTGTTTGGAGGAGAGTTCAGTGTTCAAACTGATACATTTGGCCTTCCATTCATAGTTAGCCCAATATTAGCCAATAGACTAGCTCCACTTGTCAAATCAGGTCATTTGTAATTTTTAACCTTTTATTTTTAACTTATCTTCCTGATGTTTGCCATCCAAACAAGTTTATGTCATACTTAATAAAGAAAAAGAATGTCATACATTATCTCAATGTCACTACTTACAGTTTAACTCAGCAACATACCCCATTCATCGCTATGACAGTTCTCTGCCAGTCCTTGTCCTGCAACACTTGTGGCTCCAGCTGCAAACAGAAAAAAAATTGACTTGCACAGCTAAATATATAAGTTACAATTTATTCAGTGCCTTTGGGGTTTAAACTGATTTTGTGCAGTCACTTTCTGACCAAAAATATGATTGTCATTAAAGATTTGGTCACATAACATGCAATTCCGATGTAATATTTGAAGGAGCAGGGGTAGGGGGGAGAAATGTTTCAGAAAATGTTGCGATATAACCTCAACTGTGGTGGTCAAATTAATGGCCATTTAACTGTCTCATCCAGTCCCTGCTTCTATTTTACCAGCAGTGGAAGAGGGTTATGCGTGCCAGGTGGGTAATCTGGCACTTTAGGAGTGCATATTTCAGCAAACGACAGGTGAATTCATCTGGGCACCACCATGCACTTTCCATGGCACACCCAAAACAAGGTCATTCTCTGCTTTCAACCCACCTCACCAAATATCAAACATGGTGGCACAACCTCCTCACAATCCTTTGCTTGGACTTGTCAGCCAGATCCTGTTGATATCTCAGATTTACCAGAAGTCTGAATTCCAATAGCTCCTCTTTTTTGCACACCAGCTATAGTCTCAGCAGTGACTCTTGCATAAATGTGGAGCAGCTTCTTTCCAGCCATTAGACTGTTGAATGGACTCTAGTCTCAAATAATGTAGCCTGCGATGTAACCTGTATGCCTCCCAGTCTTTTTGATCTGCATATCCCCTGCTTGCTGTGATCTGCCTGTACCGGTCGTAAACAAAGCTTTTCACTGTATTTCAGCACACGTGTCAATTAAATCAATCAAACAAGCAATTCTGATCTGGTTTCTATATACTGCAGACAGCACTGTAAGGGAGGCGTAGTGCTTTTATTGTTGGACTGTTAATCCAGAGACTCAGGTAATGTTCTGAGGATCCGGGTTCAAATCCCATCATGTCAGAGAGTAGAATTTGGATCCAAGAAAAATCTGGAATGAAGCGTTTAATAACGACCATGAATCTGCGTCGATTGTCAGGAAAAACTCATCGGATTCACTAATGTCCTTTAGGGAAGGAAACTGCCATCCTTACCTGGTCTGGCCTACATATGACTCTAGACCCTCAATAATGTGGTTGACTCTTAACTGCCCTCTGGGCAATTAGGGATGGTCTAGCCAGTGACACCCTCATCCAATGAATGAATTAAAAAAAAAGACTCAGAGGTTCACGTTGGAAAAACTAAAATTAATGGGAGCATTAATCAAGAGCGTGATGGAGTACACCCTATTTGCCTCAAACAGTGCAATTTCAACAACAGTCAAAAAGTTCAAAACTAACCAGGATAAAGCAGTCTGCTCGACTGGCACCTCATTTACCACCTTCAATGTTCACCACTAAAGCACAGTGACAGCAGTATGCATCATATACTGTGTAGAAGATGCGCTATAGCAACTTCCCAAGGTTCCTTTGACAGCAGCTTCTAAACCCACAATCTCCAACACCTGAAAGCATTAGGACAGCAGCTGCCTGGGAACAACCTGCAAATTCTCTTCCAAGGCACACATCACCCTGATTTGAAACTATATCACTGTTTCTTCAGTGTCGCTGTGTCAAAATCCTGAATCTCCCTCCCTAATAGCACTGTGGGTGCATCCACACCTTCACGACTGCAGAGGTATAAGAAGCTAGATGACCACCTTATTCTTCAAGTCTATCAGGGATGGACCATAAATTTTGGCCAAGCCAGCGACATCCACATCCCACGAATACATTATTTTTAAAAAGTCTGAAGAACTTTGTTAACAGATTTTTGAAATCCAAATACATAATGTCTGAAAACTACATACCACACGCTCCCAAAAGATCGAGGTTTGATACTTGGTCTAGATTGAGTTAACTAATCTGAGCCAACACAGTGCTGGGCTGAGCACAACTAGGTGCATCTCCACCCGGAGAGCTTTTAGAAAGGTGGCCAATATTGGCCCTCCCAAATATTATCCAATGACTTGCATTCTAAAATGAGTGAGAGACTCAGCTGCAATGTGGTCACAAAAAAGACTCTGTCAGCAACTGTACAGGCTCATAGATGAAGATGGTCCACTGAGATGAGATACTGGAGTGGCCAGCACTTGTATTAAAACACCCAGGAGGGGTGAAAAGTGTGTTCAGAGAGGGCTCACAAATGGTTAAAGAAGCAGTGCTGTTAAAATCAGTGGTGGAAATATGTACTAGGTTGACAATAATTCAAAGAGAGACGGAATATCAGTGCTACTCTTCATCACAACTAATTTCAAAATACAATTTATTCACCATGAGCAGGAGTTTAGTTCATTTAGATTCATTAGAAGATTCATGAAAAACAGAATTAAAGTGCAAGAGTTGCCGCGTGTGGCACAAGGTGCAGGTTTCCACACTCCCTGGCATAAAAGTTGGCACCTTACTCATTAATTGGCTCGATTTGGACATTTTATCTCCACTAGGAAAGAGGTCTCACCTCTAAAAGGTGCCTTCAACAGCTCCAAAAATTGTACAATCAAATGATCCTGGTATGATCCCCACTTTCTCTTTCCCACAAAGAACCATAAAATTCTGGACATGGTGTGACTGCAGAAGAAGCGTTGAGAGGAAATGTGACTAATAATTCGGGAATTGGGAGAGGATACAGTGGTGGCATCCTAGAGTCAATGAGCAAACTGACCACAACACTATGGTCCACATGTATACCAACAATATAGGTAGAAGTAAGAAAAAGGCTCTGCTAAGGACATAAAAGGGTCCAAATTAAAAGCCAGAACCATAAAGAAAATAATCTCTGAATCAGGACCCAAACCACAGAAAAATGTGGAGTAGATAAGATCAAGCAGTTGAATGCATGGCTCAAAGATTTGAATGGTAGAAATGGGGTCAGATTCATGTGGCACTGGCATCAGTACTGCGGAAGAAAGGAGGTATACTGTTGGGATGACCTTTCCTTGAATTACCTCGAACCAAGTCCTGGCAAATTGTATAAACAGGATGTCACACAAAGTTCATGGGGGGAGATTTGAAAAGTTAAAGAGAAAATGCAAGGCAATATGGAGTAATGATAATCAGAATATGACAATAAGGTCCAAACATAGCAATGTACCAGCAAATGTCAGAATGTACCAAACAGTAAAAAGGAAAAACTAAAGGCTCTTTTTGTGAGCATCTGGTTTGTGATTCATGTATCTTAGAATAGTGTTAGTTTTGAATTTAAATTGTTAAATCCTGTTTGAGAAACTGGATAAACCATGAAGCAAATGCAAATCAAAGACACATGGAGTTTACTGCACTTAAAAGGTTGGTGGTATGTCAATGTAAGAGGTTAGAACGTACAAGGATAAGGTGACAAAATGGTAATCGGGCTTAATTAGTTAAAGAAGTGGAGACATGGCATTTGCAGTTACTCCAGCAGAAAATATGGTATTTACGTAGTTTCCTAGAATAAGGGGTACTTTGGAATAAAACAAAATGGTAAGTAGCGGGAACTCTGCAGAGAAATTAGAGTGAATCCTGGACAGTGTGATGTACCTTTTGAGTTGGTGGCAGGAAATGTGAATGAATTTTGACGATTTTATAAGATTACAGATTACTGGGGATAAATAGAACTGAGTTTATAGCATAAGTTTTTATAAGGTATAGTGTTAATACTGCTTATTTGGTTGTATATTGAAAAAAATTAAATAAAGTCTGTTTTCTTAAAAAAATCTTGCAATGTAGTTCTGTTGGTTAATTTCTCAGCGTTCAGACTTCTTTAAATGTTAACGGTCTTTCACAGAAACCTAATAATGTGTGCAGCATTTGCAACAAAATGAACAAATTAATAGCACAAAGAGAAATATGTATGATATCTTAGTTATCACAGAGACATAGTGTGACTAAGGCCAGGGCATAAACATTTACAGGTACCTACCATTAAGAATGACAGGAGGAAAATTAAGGAGCATTATTGGAAAAATGTGGAACTGTTCATTTTGGAAGCGAGAATAGAAGGACATCCTCAGGGAGAAAAACTGCAGAAAGTTGCAACACAAAGGGACTTGGGGGTTTTTGTGCACAAAACACAGAAAACCAGTACAGAGGTGTAGCAGGTAACCAGGAAGGCTAATAGAATATTGGTCTTTATTTCAAAGGGTTGGAACATAAGAGCAGGGAAGACTTACTGCAACTGTACAAGGTGCTGGCAAGACCACATCTGGAGTACTGTGAGCAATTTTTATCCCCTTATTTAAGTATATTATTTCATTAGAGGCAGTTCAGAGAAAGTTCACAAGGATGATCCGTGGTATGCAGAATTCGTCTTATGAGCAAAGGTTAAACAGGTTGGGACTCTACTCACTGAAATTTAGAAGAATAAGAGGTGATCTCATTGAAGCATATATGATTCTTAAGAGCACTGATAGGGTAAATTCTGAGAGGATGTTTCCCCTTATGGAAGAGTCTAGGTTCAAAGGATATAGTCTCAAAATAAAAGGGCGCCAATTTAAGACTTAGATTATGAGGAATTTCTTCTCTCAGAGGGCTTACAGTCTTTGGAACTCCTTGCCTCAGAATCCTTGTATATATATTTAAAGCTGAGACAGACAGCTTCTTGATCAGTAGGGGAATCAAGGGTTATAGAGAACAGGCAGGAAAGTAGATGAGAGGAGTGTTGGATCAGCCATGATCTTATTATATGGCAGAGCAGGCTCGAGGGTCTGAACAGCGTACTCCTGCTCTTCTGATGGTAAAATTTCTGGAAGTAGAAAAGGGCCAAGGACCATAGGTATCTCTGATAATAAAGGATGAGATTAGTTCTATAGTGAGAACTGAACTTGGTTCAGAGGATCAAGATGCAGAACCAGTCTGTAAACAAGAAATAGCAAAGTTAAATCACTGGTCAAAGTTGATTACAGAGTTCTTAACATTAATTTCACTGTAAGAAAGAAAATACATCAAGAAATAACAAAGATTTGCAAGAAGGGTACTGACTGTGGACGAGTGAAATCTTCATGTCCATTGGATAAGTCAGATTGTTAAAGTTTGGTCTGGAGGATGAGTTCACAGAGCACATTCAGGGCAGTTACTGAGAACAATATGTTTTGAAATCAATCTGGAATATGTTGCTTTGGACCTGGTAATGATTAATTAAAAGACCTCACAGTAAAGAATTGTCTAGGCAAGAACAATCACAGCATATCAAAATTTAACATGCAAATTGAAAGTGACAAATTTGGCCCTGGAATGCACCCATAGGGGTCTTGAGGTGCAGAGGTACTGTCCCTACCCTTGAACCAGGAGGGCTGGGTTAAAGTTCTATCTGCTCCAGAGGTGTTTCATAACATATCTGTACAAGTGATTACAAAGAAAATGCCTAGATCTATGAAGGGGGAAGAGCTGGGGATAGGGTCGGTGACAGCTTCTGGACTATCATTTAATGGCTATAGGATCATGGTAGTTATGTTACTCGACAGGTAATGTGATGCCTTAGACAAATGATTCTGAAAGAAGAGTTCAGATCCCACGACAGAAGGTGGGAATTGTAGTGCAGCTGTTAGTGGGGAGGCCATGGTGTGTTGGTAATGTCACTGGACCAGTAATCCAGGGCTCTGGGCTAATGTTCTGGGGATTTGGGTTCAAATCCCATCATGGCAGATGTTGATATTTCATAAATTGGGCTTTCTTTATTAAAAAAAAGTGCTGAGCTCTTGCCCTGGATTCTGGGTTGGAAAAGATAGAAACCAATGTTTGTATTAAACTATAGATTTACAAATTCCACTTTGGCCACAGGAAAGGTGTCAGAGGGCAGGAGGGCAGCCAATTTGGTATCATTATTCAAGGAGGAGGAAAGGGATAAACCAGGAAACTTCAGGCCAGTCAGTCTAACTTCAGTGTTGCGGTACACTATTGGAAGCAATTCTGAGGGGCACAATTCATCTGCATTTGGAAAGGCAGGGATTGACCAAGAACAGTCAGTATAATTTTGTTAAGGGGAAGCTGTGTCTGACCAGCTTGGTTAAATTTTTCAAGAGTGACCAGGTGTGTAGATGAGGGCAATGCTTTTGATACAGCCCACATGGAAATTAGCAAGGCTTTTGATAAGGTCCCACATGGGAGACTGATAGCAAAGTTAAACACACAGGATACAAGGAAAATTTGACAAATTGGATCTACAGTTGGTTGAGTGGCAGGATGCAGAAAGTGATAGTTGAGGCATATTTTTCCGACTTGATGTCTGTGTCCAATGAGACTCCACAGAGATCAGCACGGAGTGGGTGCTTTCTGTTTGTTGTTTATACATGTGATTTAGCCTTCAATGTAGGATGGTTGATCAATAAGTTCACATATGATACAAAAACTAGTGGAGCGGTAAACAGTGAGCAGGACAGAATTAGAGTACGAGAGGATACCGACAGACTGGTTAAATCGGCTGATCAGTAGCAAATGGAATTCAGTCTGGATAAACGTAAGCTGATACACTTGGGGCAGGACAAACATGGTAATGGAATATATGATGAATGGTAGAACCCTGGAAAACACTGAGGATCAGGAATGTTGGTGTGCATGTACACTGGTCTCTTAAGGTATCCAAACAGGTAGATAAAATATTTAAAAAAGACACATGGAATAGTTGTCTTTATTAATCACGTATAGAGTTTGGGAGCGGACAGATTACGCTGGAACTGTATGAAATGTTGATTAGGTCGCAGCTAGAGTATTGTGTGCAGTTCTCGAATCCACATCATTGGAAGGATGTGATACTGCTGTTGATGGTGCAGAGGAGATTAACCAGGACATTGCCTGAATTGGAAAGTTTCAGGCATGAAGATTGATTGGACAGACTGGTGTTGGTTTCCTTAGAGGGGATTGAGTGAGGACATCATTGAAATGTGTAAGATTATGAGGGGCATAGATAAAGTAGACAGGAAGAAACTTTTCCCCTGGGTGGAGGGATCAATGATTGGGGGTAAAGATTTAAGGTAAGGGGCAGGTACTATAGAGGTGATGTGAATAAATATTTATTTATTTAAATATTAAAGTATTTATTAAATATTTATCAACCCAAAGGGTGGTGAGAATCTGGAAGCCACTGCCTGTAAGCGTGTTAGAGTCAGAAACCCTTAATGCATTTAAGAAATATTTAGATGTATACTTACATTGCCAAGCCATACAAATGTGACAACGTTTTGACTTTAAGAGGTGTAATTTGTCTTGTTTGATTTTATGAAGAGAGGTTTTAAGAAAGAAGTGCTGACCTTCTACTGAAACCCCATAAACAGCTTGTGTGGCCTCGGGTTTTTTTTTTAAAGTAGGAACAATAGAAGCAGCCTGAATGGGTGGGGCAAACACCCACAGAACCAGGATTTTTACGTTTTTGTTTTTCAGTAGCAGCAGCAACATCTCTCCCTGCTACTCTGTCTCTCTCACTGAGTTTTCTCTTGATGTTTTTCCTACTGGATTGTGAAATTGCATGTAAAACAATCTATTTTCCTGAATTTGTCTTTGCCCAGGGTGTGTTTAAGGGACATTATTATATTGGAACAGTTACTGTTTAGTAATTAAATAATCTATTATTCTGTTAAGTTTTCTAATAGAGCTAAGTTATTCTAATTTCTTCTTTCTTTTGTTGTATTTTACCTATAGCGTCTGAATAATGTATGTTTTACCTCAAATCTGATAGTTTGGCCAACTGAATTGCATCCGAAATGCAACTCCTGGCACTTGCCTTTTAAATAAGAAAAAGTTAGGGTCTAGGCTGTCCTTTTATATTTTGAGGGGATTGGATCTGGTCCATAACACAAAGCTATGGGCGAGGTACTGGAAAATGGGATTAGAATAGTTAGGTTGTTTTTGACTGGCACAAATCTGAATGGCTGAAGGGCCTTTTTCCGTGCTGTACATCTCTATGGCTCTATCCTATTAGGTCCAAAGGACTTATTAGCCTTTCGCCCCACTAGATTGATAGGAAAATAAGATCATTCCTTAGCATTTTGTTTCTAGTGATAGTTATTGTACTGATTGCCTCTCCTCCTTTTTGCCCCTTAGATATTGAGTAACTTTGGAATGCTATTAGTATATTTTACTGTGTAGGCTGATGCAAAGTATTTATTCAACTCCTCTGCCATTTCCTCCCGTGGATCAAATGGGAGGCATTCAAGGATCTTAAAGGAAGTAGCTACAGAGATAATAGACACACTGGAAGGAACCTTCCAAGAATCATTAGATTCTGGAAAGGTACCGGAGGATTAGTAAATTGCCATTATGACAGTATTTTTAAAAAAATAGAAGGTGACAATAAAGCAGATCGCTATAGGCCAGTTAGCTTAAAAAACTGACATTGGGAAAATATCAGGAGTATTATAAAGGAGGTAACAGCAGAACATTTATAAACAAAATATAATCAAGCCGAGCCAGCATTGTTTCATGAAGGGCAATCATCCCTAATGAAATATTGGAATTCTTTGAGGAGGTAACTAGGAGGATATATAAAATGGAAACCAGAAGATATAATATACTTGGATTTCCGATAAGGCACCACACTTTAGGCTACTTAACAGGATAAGAGCCCGTGATACTGGGGGAAGTATATTAGCATAGATAGAGGATTGGCTAACTAAGAAAACAGAGTTGGGATAAAGGCTGGATTTTCAGGATGGCAACTTGTACCTAGTACAGTACCACAGGTATTAGTGCTGGGGTCACAATTATTTATAATATATATCAAAACTTGGATGATGTAAGTGAATGTACTATCGCCAAATCTACTGATGTTCCAAAAATAGGTGTGAGGCAAGTTGTGTGGATGACACAATGAGTCCACAGAAAGATAGTGACAGATAAACTGAGTTCTTTTTAGTTGCTCGTGGGACTTGAGCAGTGATGGCTGGGCCAGCATTTTCTGTCCATCCACAGGCACCCTTGAGAATGTGGCAGTGAGCTGCTTCCTTGAACCACTGCAGCCCATGTGCTATAGGTAGGCTCATAATATTGTTAGGGAGGGAATTACAGGATTATGACTCAAGGACATGAAGGAACAGCAATATATTTCTAACTCAGGTTGTTGAGTGACTTGGACGGGAACATGCAAGTAGTGGTACGCCCATGTATTTGCTGCCCTTGTTGTTCTTCATGGAAGTGGTTATGGGTTTGGAATCTGCTGTCCCAGGATCTCTGGTAAATTTCTGCAGTGCATCTTGTAATCATACATACTAGCTGCTAGCTTTCAGTACTGGAGGGAGTGAATGTTTGTGGATGTGATGCTAATCAAGTGGGCTGCTGTGTCCTGGAGTGGGCATAAATTTGGCAAATGGGATATAACGTGGGAAAATGTGAGGTTTTGCACTTTGACAGAAAGAATCAAGGAGCTGAACTATTATTAAAATGGAGAAAGAATGCAGAAAACTACATAACAGAGGTTTTGAGCATTCTCAGGCATGAATCACAAAAAGTTATCATACAAGTTTAACAGGTGTCAGAGAAGGCAAATAGAATGAAGTTTAAAAATAGGGAAGTCTTGCTAAAGCTATACTAGACACTAGTTTGGCTGTACCTGCGATACTGTGAACCGTTTTAGTCCGCTTATCTAAGGAAAGATATACTGGCATTGGAGACTGTGCAGAAGAGGTTCACTAAGTTGATTCTGAGTATAACAGGGATTTTCTTATGAGGACAGATTGAGTAGGTTGGTCCTGTACACACTGAAGAATGAGAGAAATATATAAGATTCTGAGAGGGGCCTAACATGGTCAATGTGAAAAGGTTGTTTTCTGTTGTGGGAGAGTCTATGATGTGAGGGTATAATCTCAGTGTAACGTGTACCCCACTTTAGTTCCATCAATTTCCCCTCTAATTTTCCTCCTAATATTGATTTCCTTCAGTTCCTCTACCTAATTAGACCCTGTGTTCCAAAACATTTTAGTGTCCTCCTTTGTGAAGACAGAAACTAAGTAAGTATTTAATTTGTCTGCAGCCTCTTTGTTCCTCATTATAACTTCCCCTATCTCTGACTTTAAGAGACCTACATTTGTCTTTACTAATCTTTTTCTCTTCACTTACCTATAGAAGCTTTTACAATCAGTATGTTCCCCTCAAGCTTACTCTCATACTCTATTTTCCCACTATGAATGAGGCTGTTTGTTCTCCTTTGCTAAAACCGAAACTGCTCTCAATCCTCAAGTTTGGTGCTGTTTTTGGTCAATTTCTAAAATCTCAATTTCTATGCCCCTTCCTTCGATCAAATACTATTCCTAACTAACCTTGTTAGCCATCGTCAGGCCACCTTTCCTGTTTTGTTTTTGCAGGGACAGAAATATTGCAGTTATTCCATGCACTCTTTAAATGTTTGCCAATGCCTGTCCACCATGATCCGTTTAAGTAATGTTCCCCAATTTATCATAGCCAGCTCACGTCTCATACCATTGTGGTTTCCTTGACTTAGACTTATGTCCTTATATCAGAATCACCTGTCAATTTCCATTTTAATGAAAAATTCTATCACGTCACTCTTCCTGAGGGTCCCACACATTAGACTGCCAATTGCTCCTTTCTCATTACACAATATCCAGTCTAGGATGACCTGTTCTCTAGTTGATTCTTCAATGTATGGATCCAGAAAACCATTACATACACACTTTCAGGGATTCCTCCTATATGGTATTGCTGCTGATTCAAATTGCACTATCTATATACAGGGGTAGGCAATGGCCTAGTGGTATTATTGCCAGACTATTAATCTAGAAACCCAGCTGATGTCCTGGGGACATGGGCTTGAATCCCACCATGGCAGATGATGGAATTGGAATTCAAAAAAAAGTCTGGAATTAAGAATTTACTGATCACCATGAAATAATTATGATTGTCGGAAAAACCCATCTGGTTCACCAATATCCTTCAAGGAAGGAAATCTGCCACCCTCACCGAGACTGGCCTACATGTGACTCCAGACCCACAGCAATGTAGTTGGCTAGCAAGCCACTAGCTACAAAGATAAAAAGAAATGAAACAGGTGATGGACGGATCACCTGGCACTGACGTAGGCACCTGAAAAGACAACAGCAAAAACAGCCCTGTCGACCGTGCAAAGTCCTCTTCACTAACATGTGGGGGTTAGTGACAAAATTGGGACAGCTGTCTCACAGAATAGTCAAGCAACAGCCTGACATAAGTCATACTCACAGAATCATACCTTACAGACAATGTCCCAGACACCGCCATCACCATCCCTGGATATGTCCTGTCTCATGGGCAGGACAGGCCCAGCAGAGGGGGAGGCACAATGGCATATAGTCGGGAGGGTGTTGCTCTAGGAGTCCTCAACATTGACTCCGGACCCCATGAAGTCTCCTGCTGACTACCACATACCGTCCTCCCTCAGCTGATGAATCAGTACTCCTCAATGTTGGACGACACTGACAGGAAGCACTGAGAACAGCAAGGGCACAAAATGTGCTCTGGATTTCAATGTTCACCACCAAGGGTGGCTCGGCAGCAGTACTACTAACTGAGCTGGTCGGGGCCTGAAGGATATAACTGCTAGACTGGGTCTGTGGCAGGTGGCGAGGGAACCAACAAGAGGGAAAAACATACTTGACCTCATCCTTACAAATCTGCCAGCTGCAGTTGCATCTGTCCATGGCAGTATCAGTAAGAGTGATCAATACACAGTCCTTGTGGAGAGGAGTCCTGCCTTCACATTGAGAACAACCTCCATCGCGTTGTGTGGCACTATCACCATGCTAAATGAGACAGACTTCGCACAGATCTAGCGACTCAAGACTGGGCATCCATGAGGCGCTGTGGGGGCCATCAACAGCAGCAGAATTGTACTCTAGCACAATCTGTAACCTCATGGCTCAGCATATAACCCCACTCAACAATTACTATTAAGCCAGGGGATCAACCCTGGTTCAATGATGAGTGCAGGAGGGCATGTCAGGAGCAGCACCAGGCATACCTGAAGATGAGGTATCAACCTGGTGAAGCCGCCAAACAGTGAAAACAGCAAGTGTTAGACAGAGCTAAGCAATCCTGCAACCAACAGATCGGATCGAAGCTCTGCAGTCTTGTCATATCCAATCATGAATGGTGGTGGACAATTAAACAACTCACTGGAGGAGGAGTTTCCACAAATATCCCCATCCTCAATGATGGAAGAGCCCAGCACATCAGTAGAAAAGAGAAGGCACAAGCATTTGCAGCAACCATCATAGATCATCACAGAATCCCTACAGTGTGGAAACAGGCCCCTCGGCCCAACAAGTCCACACCGACCCTCACAGCATTCCACCCAGACCCAACCCCCATAATCTACACATCCCTGAACACTATGGGAAATTTAGCATAGCCAATTCACCTAACCTGCACACCTTTGGACTGTGGGAGGAAACCGGAGCACCCGGAGGAAACCTACGCAGACACGGGGAGAACATGCAAACTCCACACAGACAGTCACCCGAGGGTGGAATCGAAACCGGGTCCCTGGCTAACCACTGAGCCACCGTGCCACCCCCAGGGAAAGGCATTGCATCAGCATCTTCAGCCAGAAGTGCCAAGTGGATGATCCATCTCAGCCTCCTCCACTGGTCCCCAGCATTACAGACACTAGTCTTCAGCCAATTCAATTCATTCCACGTGATATCAATGAATGGTTGGAGGCACTGGATACTGAAAAGGCTATGGGCCCTGACAACATTCCAGCAATAGTACTAAAGACTTGTGCTCCAGAACATGCCGCTCCCCTAGCTAAGTCGTTCCAGTACAGTTACAACACTGGTGTCTACCCGGCAATGTGGAAAATTGCCGAAATATGTCCTGTACACAAAAAGCAGGACAAATCCAACTCGGCCAATTACTGCCCTATCAGTCTACTCTCGATCATCAGTAACGTGATGGAAGGCATCATCAACAGTGCTATCAAGCAGCACCTGCTCAGCATCAACCTGCTCAGTGACACCCAGTTTGGTTTCCGCCAGGGCCACTCAGCTCCTGATCTCATTATAGCCTTGGTTCGAACATAGACAAACCAGCAGAATTCCAGAGGTGAAGTGAGAGTGACAGCCCTTGACATCAAGGCTGCATTCGATGGAGTGTGGCAGCAAGGAGCCCTAGCAAAACTGGAATCAATGGGCATCAGGGGGCAAACGCTTGGTGGTTGGAGTCATACCTGCACACAGGAGGATGGTCGTGGTTGTGGGAGGTCAATCATCTCCGTTCCAGGACATCTCTGCGGGAGTTCCTCAGGGTAGTGTCCTAGGCCCAAGCATCTTCAGCTGCTTCATCAATGACCTTCTCTCCATCATAAGGTCAGAAGTGGGGATGTTCGCCAATGATTGCACAATGTTCAGCACCATTTGTGACTCCTCAGGTACTGAAGCAGTCCGTGTTCACATGCAACAAGATCTGGACAATATCCAGGCTTGGGCTAACAAGTGTCAAGTGACATTTGTGCCACACAAATGCCAGACTATGACCATCACTAATAAGAGACAATCTAACCACCACTCCTTGACATTCAATGAAGTTATCATCACTGAAGCCCCCACTATCAACATCCTGGGGGTTACCATTGACCAGAAACTTAACTGGACTCACCACATTAACACAGTGGCTACAAGAGCAGGCCAGAAGCTAGGAATACTGCGGCGAGTAACTCACCTCCTGACTCCTCAAAGCCTGACTGCCATCTACAAGGCATAAGTCAGGAGTGTGATGGAATACTCCCCACTTGCCAGGATGAGTGCAGCCCCAACAACACTCAAGAAGCTTGATACCATCCAGGACAAAGAAGCCCGCTTGATTGGCACTACATCCACGAGCATTAACTCCCTCCACCACTGATGCTTAATAGCAGCAGTGTGTACTATCTATAAGATGCACTGCAGAAATTCACCAAAGATCCTCAGACAGCATCTTCCAAACCCACAGCCACTTGCATCTAGAAGGACAAGGGCATCACACATATGGGAACACCACCACCTCCAAGTACCCCTCGACATCACTCACCATCCTGACTTGGAAATATATCGCCATTCCTTCACTGTCGCTGAGTCAAAATCCTCGAATTCCTTCCCTAATAGCATTGTGGGTCAACCCACAGCAGGAGGACTGCAGCGGTTCAAGAAGGCAGCTCACCACCACCTTCTCAAGGGCAACTAGGAATGAGCAAGAAATGCCGGCCAGCCATCGACGCCCACATCCCGCAAATGAATAGAAAAAATTTAAGTTTCCCATAACTACAGCTGTATCATTACTGCTTGCTACTCTAGTTTTCTGTCTGATGCCTTTCCCAACAATACAACTACAGTTTTGGGGTCTATATACAAACCCCACTATTGTTTACCGACCCCATGTTTTCTAAGCTCTAACTTCCCCTTAACCAGCAATGCTACAACACCTTTATTTCTTTGTCTGTCTTTTCTAAAAACTGAACATCCCTGGATATTCAGTTCCCTCATCTCTGAACCCACTCTCTATAATTCCAAGAACAGAAGAAATTACAGAGAGTTGTGATCCTAACCCAGTCCATCACAAAAGCAAGCCTTCCATTCCACTTTGTCTACACTGCCCACTGCCTCAGGAAAACAGCCAATATAAATCAAGATCCATCCCACTCCAGTTACACTCTCTTCCACCCTTTTCCATCGGCATAAGATGCAAGTTTGAAAACATATCAACTGATTGAAGAACAGTTTCTTCCCCACGGTTATTCGACTTTTGTATGATCTCTCATATCGTAAAGTTGATCTCTCTCTGCACATTCTCTGTAGCTGTAATATATATTGTGCATTCTGTTCTATTACCCTAATATACTTATGTATGGTATGATTTGCCTGGACAGCACACAACACAATATTTTTCACTTTATCTCAGTACGTAAGAACATAAGAAATAGGAGGAGGAAGAAGCCCCTTGAGCCTGCTCCACCACTGAATAAGATCCTGGCTGATCTTATCGTGGATTCAGCTCCACTTACCTGCCCACTCACCATAACCTTTAATTTCTTTACTGTGCAAAAATCTATCTACTTTTGCCTTAAAAACATTCAACAGGGTAGCCTCAACCGCTTCACTGGACAGGGAATTCCAGAGATTCACAACCCTTTGGGTGGAGAAGTTCCTCCTCAACTCAGTCCTAAATCTACTCTCCCTTATTTTGAGGCCATGCCCCCTAGTTCTAGTTTCACCTGCCAGTGGAAACAACCTTCCTGGCTCTATCTTATTTATTCCCTTCATAATTTTATATGTTTTTATTATATCCCCCCACATTCTGCTAATTTGCAATGAGTATAGCCCTGGTCGACTCAATCTCTCCTCATGAGCCAAACCTCTCAACTCTGGAATCAGCCTAGTAACCTCCATTGCACTCCCTCTAGTGCTCGTACATCCTTTCTCAAATAAGGAGACCAAAACTGTACACAATACTCCAGGTGTGGTCTCAGCAGCACCCCATACAGTTGAAGCATAACCTTCTTGTTTTTAAACTCCATACCTGTAGCAATGAAGGACAATGTTCAATTTACTTTCTTCAGTACCTGCTGCACCTACAAACCAACTTTTTGTGATTCATGCACAAGGACACCCAGATCCCTCTGCACAGCAGCATGCTGCAATTAAAAAATAGTCCATTTTGCTGTTATTCCTACGAAAATGGATAACCTCATATTTATCAGTGTCGTAATCCATCTGCCAGACTTGTGCCCACTCACTTAACCTATCTATATCCCTCTGTAGACTTTCAGTGATTTTTGTACACTTTGCTCTACCACTCATTTTGTGTCATCTGTGAACTTTGACACTCTACACTTGGTCCTCAACTCTGAATCATCTATTGTAAACAATAATCGAATCAAACCAAACTACCTGTTTATATCTTTTTGCATAAATAATTAAACCACGTTATTTTGTGAGTACTCAGCATATTAAGACACAAGGCTTTAAGGCTTGTCTTTTTTTGCACCGTGGCCCTGTTTGATTCTTGCCTTTGAATTCTTTGCCCACCACTTTTCTTATTTCCCATTCTGTGTTTTCGCGTTGCTCTTGTTTCCCTTTCTTCTGTCTCCCCATAGAGGTTCCCACACACTTGCCATTTTAGTTTAAACCCTCCCAACCACATCAGCAGATACTCCCCGTGGGGCATCAGTCCTGATCCTGTCCAGGTGTAACCAGCCCAGCCTGTACTGACCCCACCTCCCCCGGAACTGGCCAAAGAATTTGAAACCTTCCCCCTTGCACCACCTCTCTGTCCACATATTCATCTAATATTTCCTACTACTTTTACTCTGACTAGCATGTGGCACTGGTAGCAATCCTGAGATCATTAACTTTGAGGTTCTACTTTTTAACTTGCAACCTGATTCCCTATATCCTGCTTTTAGGACCTTATCCATTTATCTTTCCTTGTTTGTGGAACTGAAGATGTTTTACCTATATTGTTGCTTTGAAGGTAGGGAAACACCAACCTCCCTGATTGCCTTGATCCGCTACAATTCACCTATCATCACAGTAGGCTCACAGCAGATGCCATCTCCCCGGCCCTACACTCATCCTTGGAATATCTGAATAAGAAGGATACCAATGTCAAAATCCTATTTACTAACTTTAATTCCGCCTTCAAGACCATTATTCCAACAAAACTCATCTCCAGACTCCTAGACCTAGGACTCTGCTCCCCGCTGCAGCCAGATCCTCGACTTCCTGGCCTGCAGATCACCATCAGTAAGGATAGGTGATTACATCTCCTCCACAATAATCCTCAACACCGGTGCCCTGCAAGGCTGGATACTCAGTCCCTTAGTATTCCCTTATACACTCAAAACTGTATGGCCAAATTAAGCTCTAACTCCATTTACAAATTTTCTGATGACACTACCGTAGTGGGTCGGATCTCAAACAGTGATAAGACAGAGTACAGGTAAGAGATAGAGTGCTTAGTGGCATGTGTAAAGACAACAATCTCTCCCTTAATGTCAGCAAAATGAAGGAGCTAGTCATCGATTTCAGGAAGCCGAATGGAGGACACCCCCCAGCCTGTATCAACGGTGCTGAGATGGAGGTGGTCGAAAGCTTCAAGTTCCTAAGAATAAGTATCACCAATGGTCCATCCACATTGACTCTACAGTTAAGAAAGCATGCCAATGCCTCTACTTTCTCAGAAGGCGAAGGAGATTCGGCATGTCCACAATGACTCTTACCAATTTTTATAGATGCGTCATGGAAAGCATCTTATCCAAATGCGTCACAGTTTGGTATGGCAACTGCTCTGTCGAAGACAGTAAGAGATTACAGAGAGATAGCAAGAACTGTAGATGTTGGAGTCAGAGGTAACATAGTGTGGAGCTGGAGGAATACAGCTGGCTAGGCAGCATCAGAGGAGCAGGAAAGTTGACATTTCGGATAGGGACCCTTCTTCAGAAATGAGGAGGGGGAAGGGAGCTGGGAAATAAATAGAGAAAGGAAGGGTGGGGCTGGGGAAGGTAGGTGGGATGGTGAAAGGTGAATGCAGGTAGGGAGTGGTGGGGATTGGTCAGTGGGGTGGGTGGGGTGGATAGATGGGAGAGAATATGGACATATTGTGTCAAGTCAAGGAGGTGGGTAGAAGAGGGATGGTTGGAGATGGGATGAGGCCGGGGGTGGGGAGATTTTAACACTGGTGAATTCCATAAAGGAGAAGTTGTGGAGGTAAGCACAAGCAAGTTTAGAGCGCTTACAGTTTTTACTGTCATGTGGAGGTGTAGAGGCAGGTGTAGCACTTCCTGTAGTTGCAAGGAAAGATGCCAGGGGTGGTGGGGTTAACGGGGAGTGTGGAGCAGACGAGAGAGTTGTGGAGAGAGCAGTCCCTACGAAAGGCAGATAGGGTGGTGAAGGAAATACCTCTCTGGTTGTGGGGTTGGATTGTAGGTGGTGGAAGTGGCAGATAATGATACGCTGGATGCGGAGGTTGGTGGGGTGATATATGAGGACAATGGGGGTTCTGTCTTTATTTTTGTTGGGGGAGGGGGTGTGAGGGCAGAAGTGTCATATCACCTCACAAACCTCCACATCCAGTGTATCATTCTCCACCACTTCTGCCACCTACAATCTGACCCCACAACCAAAGAGATATTTCCCTCCCCACCCCTATCGAGAGAGACCGCTCTCTCCGCGACTTCCTTGTCCGCTCCACACTCCCCATTAACCCCACCACACCCAGCCACATTTCCTGCAGCCGCAGAAAGTGCCACACCTGCCCCTACACCTTCCCACCCACCTCCATTCAAGGCCCAAAACAAACCTTTCATATCAGACAGGGGTTCCCCTATATATATCCATCAATTTGGTCTACTGTATCCGTTGCTCCCGATGTGGCCTCCTCTACAGCGGTGAGACCAAGTGTAGACTCGGAGACCGTTTTGTAGAGCATCTGCGCTCTGTACGCAACAAATGGCAACACCTTCACGTCACTAACCAGTTTAACTTCCCCTTGCATTCCCTAGGTGACATGTCCATCCTGGGCCTCCTCCAGTGTCACAATGCCACCACCCGCAAACTGGAGAAGCAACACTTCATATTACACCTGGGAGCCTACAGCCCGACAGCCTAAAAAAGGAATTCACCAGTTTTAAAATCTACCCGCCCCCCCCACCCCATCCCATGTCCAACCATCCCTCTCATCCCCTCGACACGACACAACCTGTCCATCTTCTCTCCCACCTATCTGACCCACCCATTCCACTGACCTATCCCCATCACTCCCGACCTGCACTCAACTATCACCATCCCACCTACATTCTCCAGCCCCACCGTCTTCTATCTACTTATTTCCCAGCTCCCTTCCCCCTCCTCATTTCTGAAGAAGGATCCCGACCCAAAACGTCAACTTTCCTGCTCCTCTGATGCTGCCTGGCCTGCTGTGTTCCTCCAGATCCACACTGTGTTGTCCAAGAAATTAAAGAGAGTTGTTTAGCTTAGTCCAACACGAAACCAGCCTTCCTTCCATTGACTCCACCTACATTTCCTGCTGCCTTGGGAAAACAGGCAACATAATCATAGACTCCCAACCCAGTTATATCCTCTTCCACCCTTCCATTGGGCATAAGGTACAAAAGGTTGAAAACAATGTACTAACAGATTTAAGGACAGCTTCTTACCTGCTATTAACAGACTGTTGAATGAACCTCTCATATACTGGAGTTGATCTATCTCTGCACTTTCTCCGTAGGTGTAACACTATAATCTGCATTTTGTTCCATTACCCTGACGTACTCATGTAAGGTATGATTGGTCTGGTTAGCACGCAAAACAATATTTTTCACTGTCTCTTGGTACTTGTGACAACAATAAACCAAGCCAAAATAAATCAATTACTATTCAGTGGGTGGCCTACCTCCATCCATTTGAAGTTGGGAACTAAAGGCCATCTAATGGTTTCAGTGCACCACTGCTGACATTCTACCCTCATCAGTGGGAGGCCAACTGAGTACAAGAAGCCCAGCAGCTTTTGCTATCATTTGTTCAGCGGCGGGAGTCGGGAGAGAGTGCAAGGGGACTGCTGGGAAGGTGAGCTTTTCATTTTAAAAGACTTACCTCGTGGAATCAGCCGCCTCCATTTGTTCAGTGGAGGGAGTTGGGAGAGAGCGCGAGGGGGCTGCTGGGAAGCTGAACTTTTCATTTCGGCAGTGGAGCTGAGTGGGAGCAGTCGAATTGCACTCTGGGATGGTGAGTGAACTGATATATTTGGGCAGTGGCTAAACCCGAGACTCTGTGGTGTGTTGATAACATAAGATTTTTCTTTTTCTTTGTTTTTTATTGTGTGCTGGTAAGTCGAGTGAATGGTAAAAATTTTTTCATTTCATTTATCTATTATTTGATATTATAGTAGGATTAAGCTAAACTTAAGAGTAAAAATGGCAGGAAATCGTGTTATGCTCCTCTTGCTCAATGTGGGAGCTCAGGGGCGCGACTGATGTCCCTGAATCCTACATGTGCAGGAAACGTGTCCAGCTGCAGCTCTTGTTAGACCGCATGACGGCTCTGGATCTGCAGATGGACTCACTTTGGAGCATACGCGATGCTGAGGTAGTCGTGGATAGCACGTTTAGCAAATTGGTCACACCGCAGATTAGCATTGCTGAGGGAGAAAGGGAATGGGTGACCAAAAGGCAGAGAAAAAGCAGGAAGGCAGTGCAGGTGTCCCCTGCAGTCATCTCCCTCCAAAACAGGTATACCGTTTTGGATACTGTTGGGGGAGATGGCTCACCAGGGGAAAGCAGCTGTAGCCAGGTTCATGGCACTGTGGCTGGCTCTGCTATACAGAAGGGCGGGAAAAAGAGTGAAAGGGCTATAGTCATAGGGGATTTGATTGTAAGGGGAGTAGATAGGCGGTCCTGTGGTCGTAAACAAGACCCCCGAATGGAATGTTGCTTCCCAGGTGCACGGGTCAGGGATGTCTCAGATCGACTGCAGGACATTCTGAAGGGGGAGGGTGAACAGCCAGCTGTAGTGGTGCACACAGGCATCAATGATATGGGTAATAAACGGGATGAGGTCCTACAAACAGAATTTAGGGAGTTAGGAGCCAAGTTAAAAAGTAGGACCTCAGAGGTAGTAAACTCAGGATTGCTACCAGTGCCATGTGCTAGTCAGAGTAGAAATGAAAGAACAGGCAGGATAAATGAGTGGCTTGAGAGATAGTGCAGGACGGAGGGGTTCAGGTTTTTGGGACATTGGGACCAGTTCTGGGGGAGGTGGGACTATTACAAATTGGACGGTCTACACCTGGGCAGGACTGGAACCAATGTCCTGGGGGGTGCTTTTGCTAACGCTGTTGGGGAGGGTTTAAACTAATGTGGAAGGGGGATGAGAACCAAATGAGGTGGTCAGTGGACAGGAAGGAGGTAGTAACTAAAGCCTGAAAGGAACAGATAATGAAGTCAGTGTGACTAAGGGGAAGAGTAGACAGAGAGCAGATGATGAACGCAAAGGGACTGGTGGACTGAGTGTATTTGTTTTAATGCGAGAAGTGTAGTAGATAAGGCAGATGAACTTAGGGCTTGGATT
>JAHRHZ010000119.1:973818-984133 GCA_024137785.1 Ginglymostoma cirratum | reverse complement strand
TCGGGCCTAGACCCTTCTTCAGAAGGGTCTAGGCCCGAAATGTCAGCCTTCCTGCTCCACTGATGCTGCTTGGCCTGCTGTGTTCATCTGGCTCTACACCTTGTAATCTCAAATTTTCGATCAGTGTTGGAACTGTGTCAAAGACAGCCCTGAGTTTCCAGTCAATCTAATAACTTGTTTTGCAGTAGTCTTTTGAACTGAGTGAAGGACCTACCTGAATCTGTCCTTTCCCCATGATTTTATCAGTAACTTCAGCATCTTCTTTGGTGAGTTTTGTCTTGTTGTAGCATTTTTCATAGCATAAAATTCGTAGCGTCTGAGATCCTTCCAGTTCTATTTCAAATTCCTGTAAAAAAAAGTATGACTGTTAAAGCAGAAATAAAGTGAGCGAGCGAGAGGAGAGGGAGTCAGGGAGAGAAAGATTGTGTGTGTGTGAGAGCGTGCGTGCGTGTGTGTGTGTGAGAGAGAGAGAGAGTGTGTCAGCGAGAGTGAGAAAGTGTGTGTGTTTGTTTGTGTGTGTGTCTATGCGTATAGTTGCTGCTACTTTCTTACTCAGCAATTAAACATAATAGGTTCAAATCTTGCTTGTGTCTTTGTGAAAATATCAACTTTAATCTCACTATAGTGTTCCCTATGTTGGATTAGGTGCTTGCCAGACGACTTGGTGTCATGGTGATATGTCTGAAGGGAGCACCCATAGCAAAATACTATATTCAAACCTGCACACTTTGCAAACAATGATGATTCTATTAATCTTCTACAGAAAATAGGCAGGGCCATATTCTAACTAAATCAGTTCACCATGTGACAACTAAGTCATGCAGAACAGGAAAAGCAGAAGTCTGGAAGATGTCAGATTATGTCTCCTTGAACAGTCCAGTAAGACCAAGGATGACTCTCCTTCACTCTGGGAATTTAAGGTTCTGAGGTGACTAAATAGATTAATGCTGGATGCGCACACTTACTACAGATTGGGAAGGCAGTATTTGAAGAGTTTGGTAGGGTTGCCTGGGTTTTTGCATGCACCTTCTGCTGCTTGCACTTGGCCTCCACATGAGCCTGTTGTGTAAAATTGTTGAGAGACAGTTGGCACCTTTGTGGATCTTCTTCTCCAGTTTGGGCAGTTTAGGGTAAGAGCTTCTTATGAGTGAGGATGTTGCAATTTTTTTGGGAATACTTTAAGGATGTCCTTGAAACATCTTTTCTGCTGTCCTAGTAACCACTTGCTGTGATAAAGATCTGAGCAGAGAACTTGTTTTTGAAGTCTTGTGTCGGGCATACAGGCAATGTAGCTTGTCCAACACAGCTGACTGGCAGTAACCAGTGCCCCAATACTGCTAATGTTGGCTCGTGAGGGTATGATTTTGGAACACCTATTCTGCCGGTGAATTTGCAGGATTTTGTGGAGGGATGACTGCTGAAGTTTCTACATGACTCGGATGCAAACAGAAGGACATGTATCAATAAACCTGTAAACCGTGAGCTTGGTGTCAGGTTTGTGGTCTTTGATGTCAAATATGTTGTTCCTCAGATGGCAAAAGTTGCTCTGGTACATTAAACGTGATGATGTACGTCTTCCCTCATTGAAAGGAGGCACCAGAGGTATAGGAATGGATCCATTTTGTCAAGTGACTCGCCATGAATCTTGATAGTCAGGGGACAGTGTTCCACACAGGCTCCAGCTGGTACAGAACATTTCTCTTCCAGATGCTTAGCCTCAGGGCTATCTCTCTCACGAACATCCATGAATATGTTGATGATAGTTTGGAGCTCAACCTCTGATCAAGCATAAACATAAGCACTGCCTGTGTGTTACAGCTCAATTAGAGGTTAGGGTGTCTTGACGGCACTGGAGGCAATGCAGGTTGAACTCGCTACTTGCTCCTACTCACTCTTTAGAGAAGCTTCTCTCCATTGGATAGTTTCATAGATATGGAGTGGAATATTGTGACAAGAAAAATGGAGAAGAGGGTTGGTTTGATGACATAATATTTCTTGACCTAAGTTTGGAAACATATTGGATCCGTGGTTCATCCTTTGGTGAGGACCGGGGCTTTGCATGTTGATGTGAAGCAGGCAGGGAATGGTGACAAATGTCCGCAGGCTGCTAAATTTGAGGAGGATACTACACAGTGGTTCACAGAGTCAAAGGTTTTCATGAGGTCGAAGAAGGTCATGAAAAAGGTTGATACCTCTGGTAAGTAGATGAGGAGAATTCTGCAATTACCTCTCCTGTGGCAAATACGCTGGGAGACTTATCTGTAGAAACTGCAATTGGTCTCATCTCCTTTCTCTAGGATGGTCACAATCATCTTCTCCCTCCTCTGGGAGGACAGCATGCTGACAGATCTCTTACACGCCACAACCATGAAAGGTGTGACCAGATTTATATAAAAGTTTTATTTTTATATTTACCCATGGGCAATACTGGCTGGTCTAGCATTTATTGCCCATCCCTATTTGCCCTTGAAATGGTGGTGGTGAACTGCATTCTTGCACTGCTGCAGTTCATGCACTGTAGATTGACTCAATGCCACTAGGGAGGAAATTCCAGGATTTTGACCCAGCCACACTGAAGGAAAGGTGATATATTTCCACATTAGGATGGTGAGTGCATTGGAGGGAAACTTGTAAATGACAGCGTCTGCTGCCCACATCCTTCCAGATACAAGTGGTTGAGAGTTTGGCGAGTGCTGTCTGAGGATCTTTGGTGAATTTCTGTACTGCATCTTGTAGATAGTATACAACTGCTGCTTCTGAAGGTCAGTGGTGGAGGAGTTGATGTTTGTGGATGTGTCATTTATGTGAGCTGCTTTATTCTGAATGGTAGCTTCTTGAGAATTGCTGGGGCTGCACTCCTCTATTAGAAGCAGTTTTGAGGTAGTTGCAGAATTCTGTTTGCTCGCTGTTCAAGTAGCCATTCTTTACAAGTTTAAGCTGTCAGTTGGCAGAAATTTTGAATGAGGGATGCATCACATCTGAACTCTACTTGGACAATATACAGAGTACAGACAAACTCAGCAAACTTTTGCAGGAAGCTCTTAGGCCCTCTTCACAATTTGTCTGATTGTTTATGTCTAAATATTACAAATGATAGATTTTATAAGGCCGTTGAATTTTAAATTGTGTCTTTCAATTTAAAATAAAACAGAATGCTCTAGAATGGGGACGGTAAAATCAGGCTGAAGTGTATATGGTGTTAGGTCTGGTTGCCATGGGAAAATAAGCCCAGGCAATATACAAAAGCAAAACAATACCTTGCGGCCAGACCAGAATGGGCAAGAGACAAAAGGTACTGCAGATGCTGGAGAATCCGAGATAACAAGCATGGGGCTGGATGAACACAGCAGGTCAAGCAGCATCATAGGAGCAGGAAAACTTGACGTTTCGGGCCTAGACCCTTCATCAGAAATGGGGGAGGGGAAGAGGGTTCTGAAATAAATAGGGAGAGAGGGGGAGGCGGATAGAGGATGGATAGAGGAGAGGATAGGTGGAGAGGAGGCAGACAAGTCGAAGAGGCGGGGATGGAGCCAGTAAAGGTGAGTGTGGGTAGGGGGGTAGGGAGGAGATAGGTCAGTCCAGGGAGGACGGACAGGTCAAGAGGGCGGGATGATGTTAGTAGATAGGAGATGGGGGTGTGGCTTGAGGTGAGAGGAAAAACAGGTTAGGGAGGTGGAGATGAGCTGGGCTGGTTTTGGGATGCGGTTGGGGGAGGGGAGATTTTGAAGCTTGTGAAATCCACATTGATGCCATTGGGCTGCAGGGTTCCCAGGCTGAATATGATTTGTCTCCCGCATTTCCCGAAACACATCCCTCACGCCCCGTCCCCGCAATAATAATCAAAAAAGAATCCCCCTCGTCCTCACATACCACCCCACCAACCTCCGGATCCAACGCATCATCCTCCGACACTTCCGCCATCTACAGTCAGACCCCACCACCAAAGACATTTTTCCCTCCCCACCCTTATCTGCCTTCCGGAGGGACCACTCCCTCCGCAACTCCCTTGTCCGCTCCACACTCCCCTCCAGCCCCAACACACCCGGCACTTTTCCCTGCAACTGCAGGAAGTGCTACACTGCCCCCACACCTCCTCCCTCACCCCAATCCCAGGCCCCAAGAAGACATTCCACATCAGGCAGAGGTTCACCTGCACATCTGCCAATGTGGTACACTGCATCCGCTGTACCCGTTGTGGCTTCCTCTACATCGGGGAAACCAAGCGGAGGCTTGGGGACCGCTTTGCAGAACACCTGCGCTCCGTTCGCAACAAACAACTGCACCTCCCAGTCGCGAACCATTTCAACTCCCCCTCCCATTCCTCAGATGACATGTCCATCCTGGGCCTCCTGCAATGCCACAGTGATGCCACCCGAAGGCTGCAGGAACAGCAAATCATATTCAGCCTGGGAACCCTGCAGCCCAATGGCATCAATGTGGATTTCACAAGCTTCAAAATCTCCCCTCCCCCAACCGCATCCCAAAACCAGCCCAGCTCATCTCCACCTCCCTATCCTGTTTTTCCTCTCACCTCAAGCCACACTCCCATCTCCTATCTACTAACATCATCCCGCCCCCTTGACCTGTCCGTCCTCCCTGGACTGACCTATCTCCTCCCTACCCCCCCAACCCACACTCACCTTTACTGGCTCCACCCCCGCCTCTTCGACTTGTCTGCCTCCTCTCCACCTATCCTCTCCTCTATCCATCCTCTATCCGCCTCCCCCTCTCTCCCTATTTATTTCAGAACCCTCTTCCCCTCCCCCATTTCTGATGAAGGGTCTAGGCTTGAAACGTCAAGTTTTCCTGCTCCTATGATGCTGCTTGACCTGCTGTGTTCATCCAGCCCCATGCTTGTTATCCCAGAATGGGCAATCTTTGAGCAGCCAGGCCCGATGGGACTTTCAGGACAAGTCAAGCACAAAGCATCTGCACAAGACAAAGGCAGTGCAGGTCAAGCCCAGACTTGCCCTGGAAAACGAGATTGGTTTGTGAATTGGAGTATAATGCACAGACTCACTGGAGCCTTGGATTCCTGTCACGACCATGTGTGGAGAGGGGAACATGCCCTTGACACATTGGGGAATAAACACTGCGACCTTCACCTGGAAGGTTGGTTATCTGAAGGCTAGAGAACATTCTGGAGGGATGTAACAGGGAGACCTGAGGCAGCACACCTGCGGCCATTCCCTCAGTGAAGACTTAACCTGGCCCAGCAGCGAAATCTGACTATCTGGAGAGAGAGAGAGGTGACCACGTGTGAGATCAACCTTTGCAAAGTTCATCAGAGCTGACTACACAGTTGGGCAGTGTTTAACTGCACACATCCTAGTTTGGTAGCCAGTTGTAGTTTAGGTAAGGACTGCAACAAAGACTTAATGTTGCGATTGGCAGAGTAATTAATGTAAGAAATGGGAGTTTTGTTATGAAAGAGTAGGGATGTACACAATATTTGATCATACGGCCCTTTTTGTGTCAATGCTGTATGCTGTGAATAAAAGTGCAGTGACTCGCAAGTTGATACCGACCCTTTTGTTCATCTCACAAGTGTAGTACCTGAATAAAACCAGTTTACATTGAAATGGGTCGAAGTATCCAAAGCACTGACAACAACCAATAGAAATTAACATGCCAGTTTTGACATCTTAATATCACAGAATTGTTACAACACAGGAGGCCATTCCGCCTATCATGCTTACCCATCTTCAAACAAGCATCACTACGTAGTGTCTAACTCTGCTTTTGCTCCATACCCTTGGACACTATCTACTTACAAATAATTATTCAATGCCCTCTTGAATGCCTCAATTGAACTTAGTCACAGAGATGTACACCACGGAAACAGATTCTTTGGTCCAACTCGTTCATGCTGACCAGATATTCTAAATTAATCCAGTTCCATTTGCCAGCATTTGGTCCATATCCCTCTAAACCCTTCCTATTAATATACCCATTCAGGGTGCCTTTTAAATGCTTGGAGATAGCAAGAACTGCAGATGCTGGAGTCAGAGTCAATACAGTGTGGAGCTGGAGAAACACAGCAGGTCAGGCAGCATCAGAGGAGCAGGAATGTCAACATTTCAGGTTTATACCCTTCATCGGGCCTCGGCGGGGGGAAGGGAGCTCAGAAATAAGTAGAGGGAGGGTGTGGGGCTGGGGGAAGGTAGGCGGGATGGTGATAGGTAGATGCAGGTAGGGGGTAATGGAGATTAGTAAGTGGGAAGGGTGGGGCAGAATTGTAGGGAAGGAGATGGACAGGTTGTGTCAGGTCAAGGAAGCAAGGATGAGAGGGAGGGTTGGACGTGGGATGAGGCCGATGATGGGAAGATTTTGAAACTGGTGAATTCTATGCTGAGGCCATTGGGCTGTAGGTTTCCAAGGTGGAATATGAGGTGTTGTTCCTTCAGTTGCGTGTGGCGTCATTGTGATACTGGAAGAGGCCCAGGATGGACATGTCACCAACGGAGTGGGAGGGGAGTTAAAATGGTTGGCAACCGGAAAATGTTGTTGATTATAGGTACACAGTGTAGATGCTCTGCAAATTGGTCACCGACTCTACACTTGGTGTCACTGATGTAGAGGAGGCCACATCGGGAGCAACAGATACAGTAGACCAGGTTGGAGGACGTACAGGTGAATTCCTGTCGGCTTTGGAAAGTCTGTCTGGGGCCTTGGATGGAGGTAACAGGGGAGGTGTAAGGGCAGGTGTAGCACCCCTTGTGGTTGCAGGGAAAGGTACCGGGTGTGATGGGATTGGTGGGGAGTGAGGAGTGGACGAGGGAGTCGCAGTGAGCGGTTCCTACGAAAGGCAGTTAGGGGTGGGTAATATCTCTTTGGTCGTGGGGTTGGATTGCAGGCGGCAGAAGTAGCAGAGGATTATGCGCTGGATGCAGAAGTTGGTGGGTTGGTGTGTAAATGTAGAGTGGTATGGCCTTTTAAATTTTGTAATTGTACCAGCCTCCACAACTTCCTCTGGCAGGCTCATTCCATACAGGCACCACCCTCTGCATGAAGAAGTTGCTCCTTAGGTACATTTTAAATCTTTTCCCTCTCACCTTAAACCTATACCCTCTGGTTTGGACTCCACTACCCTGGGTATTCACCCTATGCATGCCCCTCATGATTTAATGAACCTCTATAAATCTCAGCCTCTGACACTCCAAGGAAAATAACCCCAGCCAATTCAGCCTCTCCCTATGGCTCAAACCTTCCAACCCTGGCAACGTCTTTTCTGAACCCTTTCAAGTTTAACAACTTCTTTCCAATAGCAAGGAGACCAGAATTGAATGCAGTTTTACAAAAGTGGCCTATATACCCAAAGCATGACCTCCGAACTCATGCATTCAAAGCACTAACCAATAAAGGCAAACATACCAAATGCCTCCTTCATTAACCTGACTACCTGCAACTCCACTTTCAAGGAACTATGAACCTGCACCCCAAGGTTTCTTTGCTCGTCAACACTCCCCACGACCTTAACATTAAGTGTATAAGTCTTGTCTTGATTTGCCCTACCTAAATGATGCAACTCACATTTATCTAAATTAAACTCCATCTGCCACTCCTTGGCCCATCTGATCAAGGTCCCGTTGTACTCTGAGACGATCTTCTTTGCTATCCACTACACCAGCAATTTTGGTGTCATCTGTAAATTTACTAACCATACCTCCTATATTCATATCCAAATCATTTACATAAATGACAAAAAGCAGTGGACCCAGCACCGATTCCTGTGGCAGACCATTGGTCACAGGCCTTCAATCCAAAAGCAACTCTCCACCACCATCCACTGTCTCCTACCTTCTAGCCAATTTTGTATCTAAATGGCTAGCTTTCCCTATATTCCATGTGATCTAACCTTGCTTCCACCACATTTCCAGCTAGTGCTTTCCGTACCTGAACTACCTGCTATGTGAAGAAGTTGTTTTCTCACATCACTCTTCATTTGCACATTGCTTTAAATCTATGCCCTTTTGTTCATGTTCCTTTTACGAGTGTGTATAGCTTCTCCCTTTCTACTGTATCCAGCCTGCTCATGATTTTGAAAAGGAGCACAGTCCCAACTTCAACTTATCTTCACAAATGAAGCTTTTCATTCCTGGAACCATACTTGTAAATTGCGTCTGCACTCTCTCCAATACATTCACATCTTTCCTATAATGTATTCGTAAAATCCCTACAGTGTGGAAACAGGCCCTTTGGCCCAACAAGTCCACATTGCCCCTCAGAGCATCCCACCCAGACCCTTCCCTCATAACCCACCTAATCTACACATCCCTGAACGCTATAGGCAATTTAAGCATGGCCAATCCACCTAGTTTGCACAGCTCTGGACTGTGGGAGGAAACCGGAGCACCTGGAGGAAACCCACGCAGACATGGGGAGAATATGCAAACTCCACACAGACAGGCGACACTGTCTGCGATACTTCAGCTGAGGGCTGACAAGTATCTTATATAAACTTAACATCACCTCCTTGCTCTTGTACTCTATGCTTCTATTAATAGGGTGGACTAATTCACAGGGTGGACTGTGAGAGCCTTTTTCCTTGGATGGTGACAGCTAGCATGAGGGGACATAGCTTTAAATTGAAGGGTGATAGATATAGGACAGATGCCAGAGGTAGATTCTTCACTCAGAGAGTAGTAAGGGCATGGAATGCCATGCCTGCAGCAGTTGTAGACTCGCCAACTTTAAGGGCACTTAAATGGTCGTTGGATAAACATATGGACGATAATGGAATAGTGTAGGTTAGATGGGCTTCAGATTAGTTTCACAGGTTGGCGCAACATCGAGGGCCGAAGGGCCTGTACTGCGCTGTAATGTTCTATGTTCTAAAGCTGAGGGCACTGTATGCTTTATTAACTGTTCTCTCCACCTGTCCTGGCACCTTCAATGATCCTGCGCCTGATTTAGATTTAGACCCCAACGTCTTTCAATACTTTTTTCCTGCCATAGTATATCATCTCACACTTCGCTGTATGAAATCTCACTTGCCACCATCTGCCCATTCCATCAACTGTCAATGTACTTTGGGAAGTCCACATCATCCCTCTCACAGTTCACAATTCTTCTCAGTTTTATGTCATCTGCACAACATTGGAAGTGTTCCCTGCACATCAAGATCCAGTTCATTAATATATATAAGGAAAACCAAAGGTCCTAATACCAACACCTGGGGAATTCCAGTGCAAACCTTTCCTCAGCCTGAAAATTATCCATTGACCCTTGCTCTTCATTTCCTGTCACTTAGCCAGTTTTGTACCCATGTTCCTCTTGTCCCTTTTATATGATGATTTATAGCTTTCCTCACAAGTCTGTTGTGAGGCACTGTATCAAACGTTGTTTGGAAATCTATGCATACCCTTGGGCCTTTCTGTTGCCTCTTCAAAAACTCCAGCAAATTAGTTAAACACGATTTCCCCTTTAGAAATGCATACTGACTCTTCCTAATCAACCAACCTTTTTCTGTTAGACTACTAATTCTATCTTAAATAACTGCAGAAAGTTTCCTACTGCCAAAGGTAAACTGACAGGTCTGTACTGGTACGATTATCTTTACAACCTTTCTTGAATGAGACTACAATGTTTGTAATTGTACAATCTTCTGTTACTTCCCCTGAGTCCAGGAAAGATTAAAGATTATCATAAATGACATGAAAAACTGAAAAACATCAAACAGCGGCAAGTGGTCTTCCAGTACATAGACTCTCACATTTAAAGAGACACGGAGAGGGAGCCTGAAAACAGATGCTGCAGAATCAAGCAAAGTAAAAAGACTGTTTTGTACTCGCCACCCTGCAGATTGCTGGGGGGAGAAAATACTCTGTTGCAAGAGATGTGACTTGTATTGAAGGATTTAAGAATCATGGAATCAGACAGTGCCTTGCAGCTGGAGATTAGTTTGAGAGTACACAGAAGTTTGAGCAGGAAAAGTAGCTTTTTGAAAAGCCAGCAAAAGTTTGTGATTTAATGTATGAGATTACAAATCTGGTAAGAACATGGCATAATATATTAACATTGTGAAAAAGCATTTTTAGTTGTTTCAATTTATTAATAGGGAGGTATTTTTCTGTAGTTTTGTATATTTATTGCTTATTAAATAATATTCAGTCTATGTTGATTTTACTTTATTGTTTGTTACAGTAGAAGTCTTAAATGTAAAACCTTCACAGAATCACAAAATTATAACAAGCAGAAGGAGGCCATTCAGGTCAGTGCATGTAATGCCATTCTCTTGCCTTCTTAGATAACAAGCATGGGGCTGGATGAACACAGCAGGTCAAGCAGCATCATAGGAGCAGGAAAACTTGAC
>JAHRHZ010000119.1:945266-973718 GCA_024137785.1 Ginglymostoma cirratum | reverse complement strand
ATGAACACAGCAGGTCAAGCAGCATCATAGGAGCAGGAAAACTTGACCTTTCGGGCCTAAACCCTTCTTCAGAAAATTTCTGATGAAGGGTTTAGGCCCGAAACGTCAAGTTTTCCTGCTCCTATGATGCTGCTTGACCTGCTGTGTTCATCCAGCCCCATGCTTGTTATCTCGGATTCTCCAGCATCTGCAGTACCTTTTATCTCTTGCCTTCTTACTGTTCTTTTGTTATGTGATTCTTTTATTTAGTTACTGGAAAATGCATATCTTTTCAAAAGTTATTAGTCTCAACAGGAATTGTAGCAAATGTCATACAGCATCAAATAAGTCCGCACGGTGGCTCAGTGGTTAATACTGCTGCCTCACAGCGCCAGGGACCCGGGTTCGATTCCACCCTCGGGCGACAGTCTGTGTGGAGCTTGCACATTCTCCCCTTGTCTGCGTGAGTTTCCTCTGGGTGCTCTGGTTTCCTCCCACAGATTGGCCATGCTAAATTGCCCATAGCGTTCAGGGATGTGTAGGTTAGGTGGGTTATAGGGGGATGGGTCTGGGTGGGATGCTCTGAGGGTCAGTGTGGACTTGATGGGCTGAAGGGCCCGTTTCCACACTGTAGGGATTCTATGATCTATGTTTTGAAGTAATTTATAAAATGCTGCATAAGCTCTTTTGTTTAAGTTCATTGTAATCTTGTCTATAAAAATGAAAAATATGCTTAAAAGACCTGAAAATATTCAGAGAGCAAATGTGAAAAAGACCAGTATTAAGGATGTACTTTAATTCTGTTCTTCTGACCCTGCACTCCCTCCTTACTCAAATATGGTCTTATATGCAATATCACTGCCTCCTTTCGACAGTCTCAATTTTCAGAAAATCCTGGCAGCCTGTTCTACCCACTGTTAGAAATTTGATCACTGACGGTGGGACTGTGATCAGTAGCAGTGGCTGATTTTAACCCTCCATTGCCAAGGTGGAGAGGATACATTTGTAGAGATTTGACGATTGAGAACTGCCTCCATTAAACAGACCAAGGTACGATCCTGGCACCAGACATTTTTCTAAGCTGTCCATTAGAGATCTTCTGAGTCATCGGATTTACTAATGCATTGAATTACAGTCTTAACAGACAGATTAGTTCAGTAAATGGTGGTTCAAGTCTCTAGGAAATATGCAGAGTGGAACAAGATGTTTCCTCACAGAGAGGCAGGGAAAATCCAGAAGGTAAATGACCCTATTTCACAATCAAGCATTTGGAAGAAAGTCACAAAACAGCACTATCAGAGAATAAGTTATTAGGCTGACTTCCAATCTGGAAAATTGTGTAAAATTGCACATATGCGACTGCTGTCAGATGATACAGTCAGTCAATATGGTCCACTACATACCACATCAAAACTCACCTCATTCCAGTTTGGTTCCATTGTGTCCCTGTAGACTCTTGTCTTTGCTTTGTTAACAAAGTAGCCAAATGAATCTACTTCCAATGTACAGTATAAATCTGTTCAAAAACAAGGGAAACAAATGTATAAATATTAACCACGAGAATTTGGATTAGAATTTCCGTATATTAAAGATAAAAATAAGTGGTTGGTACAACGAATTGCAGAAGCAATTACAAACACACGAAAAGAAGAAAGCAAATCAGACCCACCAGCTCTCTTTATATATTCATTACAAAATATAATACCCTGCACCAGCTCTTCTAGTTGTTAAACAGCAAATCCCGGGGGTAAACAAGGAGGAGAACAAAAGTCTGTCACCAATTTCAGGAGAACTTCAGGAATTTGTTTTTCAATTCCCAGTCCATAATATACTGTGACTACAATTAACTAATTCAATTTCTCTCTCCAGCATGTGTCCGAAGTATCTAAAGCCAGAAAAACAGAAGACTGTACAGGATTAGATTAATTTTTACAAAAAAACCACTCTTAAAAGGTAGAAAAGATCACATTTGTCTCTACTATCCTCTAGCCCCAGCTGCCAAAATTTGACCTTGCTTTTAATTTATACTATTGTCTCTGATTATTGCCATTTTGGTAGACTATCCTTGCACTCAGCACATGAAGAAGTTAAGTGTTAATTTAGCATTAATCTTTCCTTCTGTAAATTTGCATCCAGGTTGTGTTAATGATGCATTTTTCTTTTCATTCCTAAGACATGAACTATCTCAAAAAAAGTTGGTGAATTTTTATTAGAACCAAAACATCTCCAGAGCCACAAAATCTTTCCTCATAGCAGGTTTTTTTTCAATCTCATTTATTAGCTCACTCTTTTTCTTGATAAATTCTCCAAGGCCAGGATGCAGTTTCCTTTACAAAAGCCTTGGTCAAAAATGATTAACACTTTGCAAATGTACAAGGATACAGATTATTTCAGAAAAGACAAATTGGAAGGGATTTGTATTCTATCCTTGAAGTTAAAGGAAATTAAAACCATCATACTTTGGACATCCTACCACTTATTCTCAGCTCCCTTCCCTTACCTCACTCTACCACTTTCAAGCTGAGCAAGCTCACTTATAGTCCTCAGAGCCCTGGAAATATTTTTTTCAAAGCTGTGCTGGGCTTTAAATATCACATTCCGTTAATTGTGACTTATTTCCACTTCCACAACATTTCCAACTTCAACACCTAACTCAACCCAACTAATAATGGAAATATCATGCATCCCTTTGTTACTTTCCAAGTCAATTATGCCAAAACTCTAATTATTGGTCACCCATTTTCCATGAATCATAAATTTCATTTTGTCAAAATTCCTGTTGGTCTAATTCTGGTCCAGACGACTTCCCACTTACCTATCTCCTGCAGTTCATTGGGCTACTTTGGCCCTCTACATCGTGGAAACATAGAAAACAGTAACAGGAGTAGGCCATTTGGTCCTTCGAGCATGCTCTGCCATTATGATCATGGTTGATCATCTAACTCTGTACCCTGTTCCTGTTTCCTCCCCATATCCTTTAATCCCATCTGCCCTAAAAACTATATCTGACTCCTTCCTGAAAACATTTAATGTATTGACCCCAAATACTTTCTGTGGCAGAGAATTCCACAGACTCACCAGTCTCTGGGTGAAGAAATTTCTCCTCACCTCAGTCTGAAATGGCCAACACCATTTCCTTAAATTATAAACCTGGGTTCTGACTCACCTGTCATCAGGAATATCCTTCCTGCATTTAACCTTGGTAGTTCTGTTGAATTTTATAGGCTGCTAAACTAGGTTTTTCAAACTCCAGTGAATATCTCCCTAACCAAGCCAGTCTCTCTCCATATGCCAATCCTGCCATCCCAGGAATCGATCTGGTAAACCTTTGTTGCATTTCTTCCTGAACCAGAAAATCCTTCTTCAGTAAAGGTGACCAAAACTGCACACAATACTCGAGACATGATCTTACTTGTACGACTGGAGCAAGACATTCCCGCTCCTATACTCGAATCCTCTCACTATGCAGACCAATACACTATATGCTTTCTTCGTCATACTTAGTTTCAGGGAGTAGTGTACAAGAACACCCAAGTCTCATTGCACCACCCCCTTTCCCAATCTATCGTTATTCATATAAATAATGTCTTTCTGCTTTTGCTATCATAGTGGATAACCTCACATTTATGCACATTAAACTGCATCTGCCCTGCACCTGTCCACTCACTAAAACAGTCCAAATCATACTGATGCATCCCTGCATCCTTCTCATTGTTCACCCTCCCACTCAGCTTTGTGTCATCTGCAAACTTAGAGATATTTAGCTCCCCTGTCTAAATCATTAATATATATTATGAATGACTGTGGTCCAATTGACCCTTGTGGTACCCTCCTCAGAAAAAGACCCATTTACTTCTATCTACTCTTTGTTTCCTGTCTGCTAACCCAGTTTTCTCTCCACATCAGTACACTACCCCAAATCCCATATGGTATTCATTTATGTGGAACCTTACCAAAAGTCCAAAAAACCACACCCACTCACTGACTGTGTCAGAAGAATTTCTAATGTTTCCCTGCAACACAAGTGATGTGGGCACGGCCTGTGTAATGTGTTGAATTGCTTGTTGCAACATTAAATCCTCCAATGGATTGAAGGGAACTTCTCATCCCTCACACATCAACTTACGATCTCAAACAAATTTATTCTTCAAAGCTCCGTAACGGCAGTATCCTGATAGACGATATAAATCTATTACAAAGACATCTCTTGATTCTTGCAAATGCTGAGATCACTGATTTAATCTCTCTAATGCTGCCTAAATGTCTCTTTGTCCTAAAGTAGAAGTCAAACACTTTAATGATGGAACATACTCTTTAGTGCTTTCTTCCATACTTTGTCTTACCAGAACATTATTAGCTACTGAACAGCATATAAAAATGTGCAGACTTGATGACACTCTCCCGTTGTGTATAAGCCTGAAATTGTTTGATAGCATCAAAACTGCTATTCCCAGAGTTCCAACTTCTGACTTCAATGTGGGACTTCCACATTATCAAGAGATTGAGTAATGGCAAGATCTCTCATAAAGTTGCCATTCTTATAAACTGCTACAGCTAACTGACCAGGGTGAGCAATTAGATTATTCTTTCCTGTTGTTGAAGTTTTCTGATTCTGTAATTTTCCTCTTTGGGATGTTGTGGGTTATGAAGTTTTCAGAGGATCATTTCCCCCCCCGCTTCACAGTCTTCCAGCTCTGAAGCCTAGTAATTAAAGACTTTGGAGGTCTTCTCCTTGCTCATCCGCTCCTTTTCCAGCCTTGTTTTTACTCAAGTGTTCTGAGTCTTGGTGTCCATTCAGTGTTTTCCCACTTTTTTATTTAAACTTAGCTACGTCTTCAAAATCTTCTCTGAGATTCTCCTGAGTCAGACTGCCCTTATCAGCAGTGTCTCTTAGACACAGTTTTAGCTTTAGTTTTTGGCTCTGGAGGTTTCTTTGCTAGCTGTCACCATGCTTTATTTTGTGGTTTAAACCAGTACTGCTACCTAAACATTGAGATACCCTTCTGAAGTATCTTAGGGTGTGGTATGTCTGCATGCACGCTGTCCCTGAGATTGCCTGTTCCTTATCTCTAAGTCTGAGTGTTCAACCTATGTACTGTGCTAGTCTTTTGTTTATATCTGTTCATAACAGGTACTCAAACACAGCTCTCTGCTTTAGTGTCTAAGATCTTGCTCTTCGAATGCTCATTCTCCACTGGTGTCTTCTTTCTCATTTATTTCAGATCATATCATCAATTATATCAACATGAATTAGATGAGTCTCACTATACAACAATTAAGATCTGAGATGTACTGCCTGAGAGTGTGGTTGAGGCATTCAGGAGAGAATTGTATCATTACAGTATCTTAAAGAAAGAATGTGCAGGGATGTGGGGAGAAGGTGTACTATTACGACAATGGCTTAGTTCCTGGTCTCTGCCCTCAGCCAAAGTCATAACTGTAAGTGCTGCAATTGATCTTAACAAGGTTGTAATCAAATCTGTCTGCCCTCTGACTGGGCAGGAGAGATTCTGCTCCTAAATTGTACTATGGAAACCTACTGAAAAACAGATATAGAATGAGAATTTAACCGGATTTAGCTTTGATGTCCTCCATAATCAAAAGGTCAATTCATGCTTAAGACACATGAAAAATTACCATCCAAGTAAAATATTCGAGTACCCGGTATTGCTGACATTGGTGGAACTTTACACAAATGAGAGTCCTGCAGGATTGAAAGGGGGAAGGGTGAAAAATGATGGTTTGCTCATCACTGCCAGCATTCAACAAGAAAACAAAATCTCAATGAGAAAGTGCACTTTGTAGTAATGCATGAGACTATCTAAATGCGTCAATTAGATTACTGAAATTCAATCACTCCCCAATGTCTATATACATCATAATTTATAAAATCTATTTGAGCCTCCCTATAATATCATTTCACAAACATTTTTAGACATCCATTATATTCATTTACTGACTTCTGAAATTTAAAATAGATCCATTTTACACATGCCCATGACCGAATCATGTGTACTGTAAAACTAGAGGAAGAAGCTCAGAATTCAGAAACTAATAACGGTACCATGTTTATTAACTTACTTGATATCTGTTTGAATCCAGTAGCTGAGTGGACAATTACATTCAGGAACCCATAAAGGCCAGGGGATTCATCATCTGCGAGCAAAGTGAAAGCATAGTGAATTGTATAAATAACAGTGAATAGATGTGCCATTGTAACTTGCTCTCATCTTTTCATATCACTATTTGAATAAAATAATTTTGTGTAATTGATTTGTCTGGTCATGTTTATTAAAAACCCATCTGAGAAAAGTTATTAGATCATTTTAGAGAGGGTTTAACAAATATAAGGACTCTCAACAGTTCTCTGGGCAAATAGGAAAGGGCAGTAAATGCTGGCCTAGCCTATGATGTCCACATTCTGTGAATGAATAAACAAAAAACATTTGAATTAAAACAAAACCTTCTGCTTACAAGGTACAACAATCAATCAGAAATGACGAAGAACCTTACACAGGAATCAACTCTAGGCTGAATATTTTATGCATATGAAGTCATCATTCATTCATAAATTAAAATATAACTTCTCTATGACCAGGCTTTCACATGTGACATTATAACTACAGTAGACCCATAATCACTTACTGTTCTCAATGAGTAAGACCAACATAATGTTGATAAAGCAAATGCATATTGAGTGGTTTGATGTTTGTTCCACGCTTTCTACAAAATGTTGGTGAATTAGGCAACCGTACAATAACTTTAAATATAGGTTAATTTTTCTTTGCTTTATAGGCTCAGCGTACTTAACAAATTTTTTAAGCCATGGCAACATAATTTTCTGACACTAAATTTCTCATTTGGTCATCTTTCTCCACACAAACAGAACAAATATGCTTCTGTGCTGAATGATTCCTGTATCAAGCTTCCTATGCCGAAAACAGCTAAAACTCATCGCGAGCAATCATAGAAATTATATCAATTCTAGCTTGGAGAAACACCACCAATTGTTGATGCAGATTTTTTTCAGAACTCACTTGGTGAATTGATAACAATTCTGTCAATGTGACATTGTACTAGGATTACTCTGTAGATTCAGTAACCTGAGACTTGTGGATTTATGTTTCAGTGTGCTGCTGATGTTTTATCAATCAAACTGATTTATTAAAGAGCTCCCATTAAAAAAAATGTTACTGCAGGCTACAATGCTTCCCATTCAAATAACCTTGCATTCAAATACACTGGTGGGTATGACTGTTCTACTTGTAGACAAGGGGTAGAAACATTCAACAATACTCAAGAACTGTGGATGCTGGAGATCTGAAACAAAAACAGAAATTGCTGGTAAAACTCAGCAGGTCTGGCAGCATCTACGAGGAGAAAGCAGGTTTAAACAATCTCGATAGTAAATTGTATACTATCAGCAGACTAGCCTCTTGCAGTTCTTCTTGGAGACTAATAGGGATAGCATCAAGGGATATGGAGATTCTGTGGGAAGGTGGCACTGAGGTGGACAATCAGTCATGGACTAGCTAGATAGTGGGTCAGGCTCAACAGCTACTCCTATTTCTATGTTCCTAGGACAATGATGAGTTTGTGGAATGAGTGGACAGGCAAACGAGCTTCAACTCAAATAAATGTGGAATAATTAATTTTGTTAGGAAGAACATGAAGAAACAATGCAAACTAAAGGATGCATTTGAAAGAATATGCAGGAGTACAGATATCTGGGTGTTTATGTGCATAATTCATTGAAGACAGTGAGCCAGGTTCAGGCATGATGTCAGAATAGGCACGATGGACTGAATGGCCTCCTTCTGTATGAATTAATTCTTTGATTCTGTGAGGTTCAGAGGTAGGTTAATAAAGCATACAATAACCTAAGCTTTATTATCTGGGGCAGAGTACAAGGAGGTTATTGTATAAGCAACTAGGTCAGCCTCAGGTAGAGTACGGTGTTCAATTTTGAGTGCCATATATTAGAAAGAACGCGAAGGCATGAAAGAAAGTGCAGAGAAGGTCCTTGCAAATGGTTGTAAGGGTAAGGAACTTCAGTTATGGAGATAGTTGAAGAAGTAAGGACCACTTTCCTAAGAAGGGTGAGAGGACAGTTAATAGGGATTTTTAAAATCATGAGGGATCCAAACAGTGCAGATAGCGAGAAACCATTTACAGTCCTGAAAGCATTTAGAATAAGAGGGCAGAACCGAAAAATTTACAGTCTGTAAATCCTTTTCCTCATCTCCTCTTTGCTTCTTTTACAAACTAAAAGGATTTACAGAATGTAAATTGTTAGGTTCTGCAATGCACTGTTTGAAAGTGCAGTGGTTCATGTGAGACTTTTAAAAGGGAGTTGGACAATTATCTGAAACAAAAGAATGTGAACAGTTACAGCGCGAAGTGAGTTTTTCCAACCAAACAGTAATTATGTGGGGATAAAACTGTTCTCATTTGCAAGGCTTACCATGTGCAAAACAGCAAAGCAATGTGTGGTGGGTTCCAGTAAATAATATCATGAACACATCTCCTAAGGACATCCTGAAAGATTGTGGCTTAGCACCTAAATTGTTCCTGCCAGTCTGGTGTGGATAAATTATCCTACAACTGAAAACAATACATTTAATCAAGATGAGATATCCTGGCTCCCAAGCTGATCTTTATGTAAAGGAATTTAGCTTCTTCTATGACAGGGTGAATGGATGATGTCTGGGTGACTACTAACTGTGACAACAACTTCTTTCATTTCTTAATTAGATTAGCCAATGGTGCTCATGCTGTGTGATTGTTGAAATGCCCTAATTTGTTGCAAGCAAAGTAAAGATTACAGAATAGTATATAAAGTGCTTGAAACTCTGTACATTTAAAGAAGTTTCCTGGGTTAACAGTTGAGATAGTATTCCAGCCAGTGCAAAATAAAGGCTGCTTAGCCTTTGATAGAAAATACCCTGTGCTGAGCATCTGTTTAAAAATATCTCATAACACAGGGATAACAAGGTGTGTAGCTGGATGAACACAGCAGGCCAAGCAGCATCATAGGAGCAGGAAAGCTTGAGGTTTCGGGCCTAGACCCTTCATCAGAAATCTGATCATTTCTGATGAAGGGTCTAGGCCCGAAATGTCAAGCTTTTCTGCTCCTCGGATGCTGCTTGGCCTGCTGTGTTCATCCAGCTCCACACCTTGTTATCTTGGATTCTCCAGCATCTGCAGTACTTATTATCTCTCACAACACAAGGAGTTCTGCCACTGGGTGCATTGCTCTGTGAAAGAAACAGAGCAGATATAATGGGTCAAATGGCCACCTTCTGTGCCATTATAATTGTTATCCTACCTTGATTCACTCTTGAGAACTCCCAGCAATTGACACACAATTCCAATTAAATTCTCACTGCTCGGCTAAGTTCGATCAACCTACACATTCCACAGCTGACAATAGAAACTTATATTAAATTTATAAATTGTTTAGCTTAGACTTTTTGAAGAATGATACTGCATTTAAAAAATACTGCATTAAAAAATTGATTTATAGAAATCAATTATCTCCACTTACAGAACATCAACATTTTCTTTTAAAAGGATTTTTATGAACAGGCTAAAAGTGAACCACCCTTTAAATCATGTACTCCAAATTAATCCTGTTGCCAACACTGTAGGCTCCAAATGGTTAATATAGGAAGAATAGAATAATTAAGGAAACAGCATTCCCATTTCACATAATTGATAAATAAAAACAAAGGCTTACATACAACAAATTAATAAAGCAAGACTGTGCCTGTAATTCCCCAAACACCAAGCTTTTGTTCCTGCTCTAAATTACATCAAAAGGATATATAACAGACAGTGCCTAACTAGCTTCTGAAATTAACTTTTTTATTTTTGCGTACAACATACTTGGAAGTGATTATGCCATTGGAACATGACCTATAAACATACTATAATGTTAAGCAAAGTATGCTTATAACTTACCATTGGCTTGTGACAATTTTAAACTGCAATAAAGAGTCCTTCTTCATAATATCTCATTGACAAAGTGCATTATGCAATACCTAGTTACACTGTTGGTAGTGCTGTGATGTGTTTCCAATGTAATTAATCCTTTAAACAAAGATATGCTACAATTTACACAACTTGCTAAATGATAAATTTGTATCCTCCATGATATTTACAATGTTTCTGTGAACAACTGCTCTGGCTATTCCCCAAGATGCTCAATACCATGTGGCATCATGTGTATGCTCACGACCTTACTCCACAGCAGCACCAAATCACCAGGTGGTTCCATTTCATTCTTTGACTCAATTAGTGCATTAACAAAAATGAGCCTCCACAATGTTCTTTCAGACCCTTTTCCCACTCCACTTTTAGCCAACTCTGTCCCTCCTTCCAATCTCATCCTTTTTTATTATATTTTGTGATCTACTCTAGCTATTTCTTATGAACCCATAACAATGAATTTAGCTTCACACAATGCCCTTCTTCCAGCATCTTTGCATTCCCACTTACATCCTTGGCCAGTGCTGTTCTTCCTGCAGACTATTTGTTCTGTTTTCAGAACTTCATTCCTTCTTTCTCTTGTTGCTTTCATCAAGAATTGCCAACATTACCATCTCACCTCTCTATTCACCTCACTCACTCTAAACTACCCGCTTCTGAACTTTCAGCTCTCAATTTCCACCTTGATATTGACATTTGACCTGCTCAAAGGACGGTACTGTTATCCCTTAGTGAAAAGATACAAAGTTACACAAACATTTGAGAAAAAAAAATCCTTATCTGTCTGAAAAGGGCCAACACTAATTTTTGAATAGCGCCACCAAGACCTGCATTGACTCATGAAAGGAAACATCCTTTCTACATTCACCTAGTTAAGACCATTAGAGACTTCAATCAAGTCACCCCTCATTCCGCCAAACTAAGGTGGAAACAAGCCTAGTCTGTCCAACCTGTTTTCGTAAGACAACTATTTCTAGTAAATCTCCTCCGAATCAATGCCCAATGCACTGATGTCTTTCCTTAATTAGGATGATCAAAATTGTGCATAGCATTCGAGATGCAGTCTCAACAATGAACAACTGAAGCACAACAATCTTATTTTTATGTTCAATTTCTCTCGTAATAAAGGATAGCTTTCCATGAGCATTCTTAAGTCACTTAAGTGCCTGCATGCCAGTGACTCATGGACCAGCACATCTAAATCCTTCAGCACCTCAGTTTTCTGTTTAAATAACGGTCTGTGTCTTTATTCTGTCTCTCAAAGTGATCGACTTTACATTTTCACACATTATACTCTATCCGCCAGATTTCTGCCCACTCACTCTGCATCCTTCTCATGACATCTTCACAGCATACTTTCCTTACTATCTCCATGTCATCTGAAAATTTAGTCATCACACCATCAATTCACTCATCATTGCTATAAATTAAAAAAAGAGGCCAAGCACATGCCCATTTGTCACATCCTTCCAATCAGAAAAAGGCCAATTTATTCATACACTCTTTATTGCCAGTCAATCTCCTAACCATGCAAGTATGTTACTGCTTCACAATGAGCTCCCACTTTACACAACAATCTTTTTTCCTTGGACCTTTTCCAAATGCCTCCTAAAAATCCAAACGTGGTACGATAATAGGATCTCCTTTATCCACAACGCTTGCTATTTCTTCAAAGAATTACAATAAATCAGTTAAATGCTATTTCCCTTTCACAAAATCACACAAATGTTTCCTAATTGCTTTGATTTTTACCAAGTGCATAATCACAACCTCTTTAATGATTGATTCTAACACCATTGCCACAACAGGTATCAAGCTAACTGACCCACAATTTCCAATTTTCTGCCTCCTTCCCTTTTTGAATAAATGGGTTATATTTGCTACTTTCCAGTCTACTGAAACCATTACAGAATCCAGGGAATTTTGGAAATTAACACCAGCACATCTCTACCTTATCAGTCAACTTTTCTAAAACACTAAGATGAAGTCTATCAAGGCCCAGAGGCTTATCAACCTCCAGCTCAATCAGTTCGCTCAGCATTATTTTTCCAGTAATCATAACTCGATCAAGTTCCTCTCTTTTGATTTGATTTGATTTATTGTAGTTACATGTACCTATGTACAGTGAAAAACTTTGTTTTGCAAGCAGTACAGGCAGTTCATCGCAAACAAGGACATACAAATCATAGGGTGCCTAAATTGTGATGCATTTCCTTCAACTCCTGACTTACCTGTTACAGGAATGGTTTTCATAGAACATAGAACATATAACAATACAGCGCAGAACAGGCCCTTTGGCCCTCGAAGTTGCGCCGCCCTGTGAACTAATCTAAGCCCATCCCCCTACACTATCCCATCATCATCCATATGCTTATCCAAGGACTGTTTAAATGCCCCTAATGTGGCTGAGTTAACTACATTGGCAGGCAGGGCATTCCACACCCTTACCACTCTCTGAGTAAAGAACCTGCCTCTGACATCTGTCTTAAATCTATCACCCCTCAATTTGCAGCTATGCCCCCTCGTACTAGCCGACGTCATCATCCTGGGAAAAAGACTCTCACTGTCCACCCTATTTCATCCTCTGATCATTTTGTAGGTCTCTATTAAATCCCCTCTTAGCCTTCTTCTCTCTAATGAGAACAGACCCAAGTCCCTCAGTCTTTCCTCATAAGACCTTCGCTCCAGACCAGGCAACATCCTGGTAAATCTCCTCTGCACCTTTTCCAATGCTTCCACCTCCTTCCTGTAATGTCCTGTATAGTGAAGTTACAAGCAAAATATTTATTCATTACACCTATCACTCTTTAATACCTCTCAACACATTCTCAACCTCTGAAGGACCAAAGCTTACTTTATTTACACTTTTCCTTTTTAAGATATCTATGAAAACACTTGCTATCCGCTTTTTTCACATTTCTAGCCAGCTTCTTCACATGTCCTGATTAACTTTTCAGTCATTTTTGACAGGTCATCTGACTTATCACTTATCTTTGTACAATTATATGTTGTTCTTTTAAGTTTGATGCTTTTCCTAAACTTTTTAGCAGATAGTCAGCTGCATTCTTGTTTAAAGTAGTAGAAAGGCATGTTTTCTGAGTATTCACAAATATCCCTTCAAATGTCTGCCACTTCTTCTCAGCAAATCTATCTCCTCACCTGGCTTTTTTATATTAATTTGTGGGATGTAGGTATTAGGAGCTAGTGCTTCCAGCTATTTCTTTATATCATGTGGAATGAATTGAATGAAGACTGAGACCTGTTACGCTGGAGACCTCTGAAAGAGGCCAAGATCAATCATTCACTTGGTACGCTTGACTGAAGTTTGTTACAAATGATTAAACTTTATCTTTTGTGTTGATGTGCTGCACTTCCTCCATCACTGAGGATGGGGATATTTGTGTAATCTCTTCCTTCAGTGAGTTGTTTAATTGTCTACAAACATTTATGATAGGATGTGGGAAGACTGCAGACGAGAATTCTGATCAGCTGCTTGTGGAATCGTTTAGCTCTATCACTTTTTGCTTATGCTGTTTGGTACAAAAGTAGTCCTTGTATTGTAAGTTCACCAGGTTGGCACTTTTTTTTTGTAGGTATTCTTGGTGCTACTCCTGACATGCCCTCTTGCACTCTTCATTGTACCTGGGTTGATCTCCTGGCTTGATGGTGATGGTAGAGTGTTTTTTTTTTTTATTATTCATTCATAGGGTGTGGATGTTGCTGGCTGGCCAGTATTTATTGCCGGTCCCTAGGTGCCCTTGAACTGAGTGGTTTTTTAAGTCATTTCAGAGGGCAATTGAGAGTCAACCACATTGCTGTGGCTCTGTAGACCAGACCAGGTAACAATGGCAGATTTCCTTCCCTGAAGGACATTAGTGAGCCAGATGTACTTTTTCTGACAATTGGCAAATGGTTTCATGTTCATCAGGGGATTCTTAATTCAAGATTTTTTTACATTGGATTCAAATTCCATCATCTGCTATGGTGGGATTTGAGCTTGGGTCCTCAGAACATTAGCTGAGTTTCTGCATTCGTAGTTTAGCGATAATACTACCAGGCCATCACCTCTCCTTAAATATATCAGACTATGAACTTAAAGACTTGTGTTGAAGGATTAGAACATAGAACAGTACAGCATAGGAACAGGCCTTTCGGCCCATGATGTTGTGCCGAATTCTGCTGATGTTGATGGCCTACAGCACCTCATGGGTGCCCAGTCTTGAGCTGCTAAATTTGTTTAAGATCTATCTCATTTAGGACAGTGATAGCACCACACAAATCAACGAAGGGTATTCCCAAAGTGAAAACAGGATTTTGTGTCCACATGACTGTGCAGTTGTTGTTCTTATCGATACTGTCATGGACAGATGTATCTACAGCAGGTAGACTGGTGAGGAAAGGTCATGTATGTGTTTCCCTTGTTGGTTCCCTCACCACCTGCCAAAGAACCAGTTTATAGCTATATCTGTTAGGACTCAACTAGCTCTGTCAGTGGTGGCAGCTGCTGAACTACCCTTGGTGGTAGATATTAAAATGTCCCCCACCCAGAGTACATTCTGTAGCCTTACTGTCCTCTGTGCTTCCTCCAAGTTGTGTTCAATATAGAGGAGTACTTTTTCATCAGCCGACACAGAGAGGCATTATGTGGTGATTGGCAGGAAGTTTCCTTGCCCATGTTTGGCCTGTTGCCATGACTGTCAATGTTGAGGATTCGTAGGGCAATTCTCTCCTGACTGCAGACTACTGCGCTGGGTCAGTACCTCAGCTGGGTCTTTCCTGCTAGTGGGACAGGATGCACCCAGGGATGGTTATGGTGGTGTTTGGGGAAAGAAAGGTGTAATTCTGAGACTATGACTATGTTAGATTGTTGCTTGACTAGTTTGCATGACAGTTAGCACTAGCACCCAGGGTTGACAACACTCTCTTTACTCTTAGCATTTCTGGTGCTTTAGTTGGGGGCCAGGTGGTATGTCCTGTTTCATTCTAGTGGTTGATGCAGTTGAATGTCTTGCTAGGTTGTTTCACAAAACAATTAAGAGTTAACCATTATGCTCTATATTCACATGCAGGCAAGACCAGCTAAGGACAGCAGTTTTCTTCCCTAAAAGATATTTGTGATTTGATGGGTTTTTACAATTATGGTTTTACAACAACATGGTTTCATGGTCATCATTAAATATTTAATTCCAAACTTTTATTGAATTCAAACTCTACCACCTACTGCAGTGGAATTTGAACTCAGGTCCCCAGAACATGAGATGAGTCTCTGGTTTACAAGTCTAATGATAACACCACAACTCATCACCTCCCGTGTGCCATGTCACTTCAGCTAGTTCAGCGTTCATGCCCACAAGTTGCCTGTATTTTGGTTTAATATGCTAGTCTTAGTCTTACTCTTCACCCTTTCAAAGTGAACGTAAAATTCAACCATATTATGATCGCTGCTACCTAGAGGTGCCATTACTTTGTGGTCATTAGATAATCTTATCACATTGCATAATATCAAGTCTGGTATATCCTGCACTCTGGTCAATTCCAGAACGTGTTGCTCTTAAGAAGCTCTCTTGAAAGAATTTTACGAATCTTTTGTTGAACTTACTACTGGCATGATTATTATAGTTCCTTTATCATAAGCACATAATATTTCATCTTACACGCTACTTCTTACATCTTGATTACTGTTATGGAGGCTGTATACCATCCCACTAAAGACTTCTTTCCTCTACTATTCCTTATCTACCGCCACACTGATCTTACATTCTGATCTGCTAAACCTCTAACTATTGTACCAATACCATCTTTGAGTGCTAGCCACCCATCATTACTAGCTTCCTACTGTTCTTACTTGACAATAAAATAAAACTGTACGTGGGCTCATTTTCATGCCAAATACACAGTCCAGTGGTCATGTTTTTGCATAGCACACTAAGTCATGTGCCTTTTTCAGCATACCACTCAAGTTCTTCTGCCGCACTCTGGCAGTTGTAGTTGTCACACTCCACCCTTCCACCTCCCAGCACAGCACTGTTTCTCCCTTAGCAGCACTCGGTACGGTGTACAACAATGTCAGGTTCCCTCACAACAGCTTCTGACTCATTGCTTTCAATTTAAACTAGGGGCGGGCATTAATTAGGAATTCACTTGAGTCTCATCTGAAAGATGATAATCCCTGACAGTGCAGCACTCCCTCAGTACTATATTTAAGTGCCAGGTTCAGACTTCTGTTTTGAAGTATCTGGAGTAGGACTTAGAGTAGAAGGAGACTTGTGTGTAACATTAAACCTGAATGCAAACTGTTGGGCTCAATAGACTGTTTCCTGTTCTGCAAATTATTTTTTAAGAGAAAATATGCCAAAGCATTAGGAAATATCTAGTTTACAGCGATGCTCATTATATCATAAAGACATGTTTTGTATCTCACCTTCTTTATTGATAGTTAATGGAATATTGTGAACTGTTTGCAGCTTCACACATGAATTTGTGAGCATCTGTAGTTCAACAGAAGTGAGTGAAAAACTCTTAAAACCTAAAAAGAAAACACATTTTAGCAATTTACTGAAGATGTGTGATTAGTAGTAGGACTTGGAAAGTAAGCAAATATTTTTACTTTGTTTTATTTTTAGATGCATCATAAGATACAATATGGATAAAGTCCACAATCTTAACGTAGCAAACATCACCGAAAAGGACAATGTAATAGTGTTCAAATACACTAAAATGCCTGGATAGCAGCATTCTGGAAGTTAAGTACAGAGACCTGAATCATTCCATCTTGATGAGCATGACATTTCCTGTCCACAAGAAATCTTTTGAACACCAATTATAATTCTGTTCTTAATTTCTTAATTATCTCCTGCTACAAGTCTTAACTGCCGCTGGGCTGCAGCTACATGTAGGAGATTGACAATGCTACAAAATAAGGCTAGAAAGAAAGGAAACAGAATAAAGGACAAGTGAAAGCAAGGAGAGAAAGGGACAGCATGAGCATAAATGAGAAGGGAAGAAGAGGAGCAAGAGGTGGAAGGAGGAACAAGGAGAAAGAGGAAGGGAAGGAAAGAGGGTGAGTGAGGACAGGGAGGACGGAAAGGAAGAGAGTGAAGCAAAGAGGAATAGAGGGAATGAAACTGAGAAAAGGCGAGGGTAGAGAGTGGAACATGGTGCAAAGAGAAATAGAGGAATAGAGAAATAGAGGAACTGAATGAGAAAGAGAGAGAGAGATGGTCGAAAACATACATGTGAAAGACCCTCTGATTTGTGCCCAGGGATCTTTAGGTTAGGTGGGTTAGACATGGGAAATCAAGGGTAGGGAAATGGGTCTGGGTGGGATGCTCTTCAGAGGGACGATGTGGACTTGTTGGGCCAAATGGCCTGTTTCCACACTGTAGGGATTCTGTGATTCTATGAACAAGTATACCCCAATCACCACACCCCATCAAAATGTACTTCAGTACCTTTCTCCCTCACATATTTATTCAGCTTCCCTTTAAATTAATCCAGCCATTCTCCGTGGCAGCAATTTCCACATTCAATCACTCTCTAGGCAAAGGCAATTTCCTGAATTTACTACTGGATCTATTACTAACCACCTTAAATTCATGGCAGCCGAGTTCTGATTGCCCGAAACTGAAAACATTCTTATATATACCCAACTGAACCCATTCAGAATCTTAAAGGCCCCTACCAAGTCACCTCACAATCTTTTCTCATTTTTAAGAAGAAGTCACCAGCTACCAAGTATTTCTTTTCCTGATGGGATCCTCTTACTTCTGGTATCATCCTTGTGGACCTTTCTCGTATCTTCCCAGGGAATCTCAGTTCCTTTTATTAGACAGAGACGAGAACTGTGCACAGATTTCAAACTTCACTCGGCATGGCTGAAGAATGCACCTTAATAACAGTCTGGCTAAACCTGTTTTGGTGCAAACTAAATAGAATGACAGCTTCATTCAAAGTTCTAGAAACCTTAAATGAAAACAGGAAGTGTTAGAAATACCCAGGCCAGGCAATATCGTGCAGAGAGTAACGAAGTTAATATCAGAATAGAACACCACTCTATATAGCAGATATAATAGGACGTCATCCTTTCACAACATGGGATGAAAGTCCATGAAAGTCATAGGTGATAAGTTTACTTTTGTATAACTAACTATTCAATTCACATTCAGATATTCTAAGCTGTTGATTGCAAAAAACGTGTGTAGTATTGAATAATTCTTTATGAATAAGTCTGGCATAGCAATATCATAAATTTAAAAAACATTAACTCTGACAATGGCTACGTCTCTGCAGGTATTTTATGTGCAAGTCTCAAGGAAACTTTGTGTTCTAGGTTTGCTGACTCTGTCCAAAGTTTTAGCAGAAATGAAATAGAATTACTTACATTTCTTTTGCTGTTCACGGATGATTTCTCTCCATTCAGCCCTCTCATAATCTGATGATATCAGGAATACATAGCTCTACAGATAGAGGACATCTTACAACATGCAAATTTCACAAAAGTCACCATAAAATTAGTAGTACAATTTATCAATATATACAAAACATAGACCTGACAGCAGCCTTACAAAATCAAAGTTCCAGCATCATTACTCAGATATAAACCTAAACCATTAGTTCAGAAACAGAAATGGGCAAAAAATACAAGAAAAAACTTGGTGAATTGATGAAATTTATTCTGATTTTCTCTCCATGTTCTTTCCTGAATTATATCTGAAAAATAAATGCAAGGAGTCTGCCCCGACAGCCCTTCATGGAAACGAGTTCCAAAGACCCTCAACCCTCTAAGAGAAGAAATTCTTCCACACCTCAGTCTTAAACTGGCACCCCTTTAGTCTGAGACTATGCCCTCTGGTCCAAGGCTCTCCCAGGAGGGGGAATATTCTCTCAGCATTTCCCCTGTCAAGACCCTTAAGAATTCTATATGTTTCAACAAGGTCACCTTTCATTCTTCTCAGCTCCAGTTACTGTGGTTGGTTGGCTCGCCGAGTTGGTTTGTTGGTTTGCAGATGTTCCATTACCCTGCTGGGTAACATCATCAGTGCAGCCTCCGATGAATCGTTGTTGCGTTTTCCTGTTGTATTTAAACTCTGGGGTCCGTTGGATTTGATTACCTCATTTCCGGTTTTCATTCACAGTAGTGTATATATAGGGTCTAGTTCTATGTGTTTATTGATGGCCTTTTTGGTCGAGATCCAGGCCTCTAGGAATTCCCATGCTTCTCTCTGTTTGGCCTGTCCTGGGATCCTGTTGTCCCAATCGAACTGGTGGTTCTCCTTCTCGATGTGAATGGAGATGAGTGAGTATTGGTTGTGTCTTTTTGTTGCTAGTTGCTGTTCACACACTCTGGTGGCCAATTTTCTTTCTGTCTGTCCAATGTAATGTTTGTCAGCAGTCCTTGTGTGGAATTTTGTATATTATGTTCATTCTGTCCATAATGGGTAATGGGTCTTTGGTTCGAGTTAGCAGTTGGCGTAGGGTTGATGTGGGTTTGTGTGCTACTCTGATGCCCAATGGTTGTGGGAGTCTTGTGGTCAGTTCAGATATGTTCTTGATGTTTAGTAGCGTGATGAGTGTGTTAGGGTGTGCAGTACCTTCCTGTTGTTGTTTGTGTGATTGGCATTGTCGGATCCAGTTGTTTGGGTATCCATTGTCCTGAAATTCTTGGTGGAGGTACTCTTCTTCTTTTTGGCATAGTTCCGGGTTGCTAAAGTGTGTTGTCACTTGTTTGAATAGTGTTTTCGCGCAACTTCGTTTGTGGGTTTTGGGGTGGTTACTGTTGAAATTCAGTACTTGGTCAGTCCGTGTGGCTTTTCTGTGTACCTTCATCAGGAATCCCCTGTTGGCCCTGCGTTCTACAACGGCGTCCAGGAATGGGACTTGTTTGTTCTTTTCCTCCCCCCTGGTGAATTTGATGCCGGTGAGAGTGTTGTTTATTAGTTGGTGTGTCTCCTATAGTTTTGGTCCGTTTGATGATGACGAAAGTGTCGTCCACGTATCAGATCCATAGTTTGGGTTGGATTTGCGGAAGGGCCATGCTTTCGAGTCTCTGCGTCACTTCTTCTGCTATTTCCAGAGATAGGTGACCCTATGGGCGTCCCATTGACCTGTTCGTAGATTTGGCCATTATAGGTAAAGTGGGTTGTGAGTCATAGGTGCAGTAGTTTCAGCATGTTGTCTGTGGAGATGGTGTCACTTGGGACTTGTTCTTTTAGTAGTGTTACTGGTCTTGCAAGTGGTATGTCAATCAATGTGAATAGGGCGGTAATGTCAAATGACACCATGGTCTCGTCATCGTCCATTCTTATGTCCTTGAGGGATTTGAAGAACTGCTGGGCTGAGTGGATTGAGTGGAGTGACTCGCTGATGAGGTGCTTTAGTCTTTGTTGCAATACTTTGGCTAACCTATGTATTGGTGTGTCTGGGAAGGAGACTATGGGTCTGAGGGGTACTTCCAGTTTTTGTACCTTTGGGAGGCTGTAGGATCAGGGGCTGTTTGTCCTTTCTGGTCTCATTTTTAGGTAGTCCGTTTTGTTGATTTGTCCATTCTGTTGGAGTCTCTTTAGTGTGTGGATTATTTTGTTACCCATTTGTGGTGTTGGGTCTATTTGCACTTGCCGGTATGTGTTGGTGTCTGCTAGTAGTGTGTGTGCATTAGTGAGGTAATCCCATTTGTTTAGTATTACTATCATGTGCCCTTTGTCCGCTGGTAGCATTATGATGCTTTTGTCTTTTTTAAGTCCTTCTTTTAGGGCCTTTCTTTCTGATGTGTTGAGTGTGTCAAATTCTCTCCTACTGGTCAGTGTCAGGACCTCTGTCTGTCTTATGGCTTGTTGTGTTTCCTCATTGATGCCATTGGTCTTCAGTGTGGCTTCTAGCGTGGCTAGAAATTCTGTCTTGTTAGCGTCTCTGTGGTTGTAGTTCAGTCCACATATTAGAACCGCTTTCTCTGGGTTGTTAGTTTTCTGTCTGAAATGTTTCTTAACCAAGTGTCTGACCTATGGTTGTCCTTTTGGTGGGTTATTTGGCTAGTTTTTCTTGTAGGATCTGTCTTTTCTTGGTTCTTGTTATCTGTTGACTGACGTTAATGGCTCGTTCTTCGTCTGTTGTCCAGTCTAGGTTGGTAGCGTCTAGGAATAGGGTTTTTTGGCACGTAATTTCTCTGTCATATCTATGGAGTCGGTTGTGTTTATCGTTGGTCATCACGTTCACCATCCTGTGGCCATTGTGTTCTGCTGTCCTATGTGCATGTTGGTTGTGACTGGGGTGTTTGTATCTCACACTGTGCAGTAATACCTGGTTCCGGAGGCATCCATGCAGGAAGTAGAGTCGCTCGAGGGTAGCGGATGTTACCCAGCAGGGAAATGAAATGTCTGCGAACCAACGAACCAGCTCGGTGTGCGAACCAACCACAGCATCTACAACCTGAGCTACAAATCTACTCAAGAACCTTACAGTTAGAAGAGCGCCAACCTGTTTAGCCTTTGTTCATAAGACAATCCCTCCATACCTTCTTTGAACTGCCTCCAACAAAATTATAACTTTCCTTAAGGGGACCAAAACTACTCTCAATATTATAGATGTGCAGCACCTTGTACAGTTAAAGGAAGACTTCCCTACTCATACTCCCAACCCCCTTGAAATCGGGCAACATTCCATTAGGTTTCCTGATTCCCTGCCCTGCACCTGTGTGCTAGCTTTCTGTGTTTCATGTACAAGTACCCAAAGTCCCTCTGTGCTGTACTTTTCTTCACTTTTGTTCTCCCTTCCAAAATGAACAACTTCACATTTACCCACATTGTACCTCATTTGCCAACATTTTGCCCACTTAACCTATCAATATATCTCAATAAACTGTACATTCTTTGTAATTTGCCTTTCTACGTATTTTTATGTTGCCTGCAAATTTGGCTACAGGATGTTCACCTCCTTCCTCCAAGTCATTAATATATATTGTAAACGGTTGCAGTCCCAGCACTGATTGCAGTGGAATCCCACACTAGTTACAGGTTGCCAACCTGAAAAAGAACCCCTTATCCCATCTCTGTTTCCTGCCCATAAGCCAATTCTCTGCTCGCCAACATACTACCTCCAACACCATGACATTGAAATTTGCTCTTTTTGACACATCAAACTGCAGTGGGTTGAGCTATAGAGAAATGGGATTTATATTGTGCCTGCTATGTTGAGTTTCTGAATTCAAATATTATACTGTGGTGAAGGCCTGGTGCTACTGCCCCAAAGGTGAAAATTAAGTAATCTTCATGCTTGGATTAATGTTATACACACTGTGTGGAAAGTACTATTTTAATTCTCACTCAAAATTATTATATATATTTAGGATGTTCTAACCCTTGTAGAAAACAAGTTTGAAATGTACAATCCCAGTATCGGGTGATACTTACCTTGCCATGCCTGTTGTGCACTCTGAAAGCCATGTTTGGAGACATTAGCAGTAACAGCGATTCTTGTTCTGACAGTTTCTTTTTCAGTCGTTCAATCACTTTGCTGCCTTTATTGGCTTTCTGAACAAAAAACACAATATTGAAATGAGTACTTTCAGAACTTCAAGATTTTGGTGGAATGCATATTTCCTTTCTAGATATTCACACAAAGTAGAGAAAACCCCATTTCAACTGAAACTAACTCTTTATCCAGTTTATCAACAACTATGCTGCAAGAGTCTAAGACATTATTTGATATATTCAAATCATTGCGCTAATGGTGCCTCCCTGTCCCCTGAAATTAGTAATTATTGGTATCAATCATTGTTCTGGATACTCCACAGGATGGATATTTAGAAATCACAGCTGAGAATCTGAGCTTCCAATTGTGAACATTGCAAGCTTTGCCAGAGGAATGCAGAAACCCCGGAAGTCGTGGTTCTCCAAAAATGACCTGGATATGGTCCTGAAAGTCATGCCGGATCTGTCAGCACAGATACTTGAGGTGATTGCCCTGTACTCACACTCACACTTGTGCTGGTATGTTTAGAGATGGTCCGAGCTCCCCTGGCATCCCCATCCTCCCATCTCCGTCTCTGCTCACAACCTCAAACCCTCCTCCACCAGCCACCTCTGACATCCAGACAAGTTCTTCCATCTCCATTTTTCTGTTTCTGCTTCCAACACACTCCTTTTCCTTCAGTGCCACCCCATGCCATCGGTGCACAGCTTTAGTCATAAACTCATCCCCATTCTCCAGGCTTGCCTCATGCCAATCTACTTCTTCCAGGCCTGGCACTGCTCACAACCCCTGCTCCTGGCACCAAAACCTCTGTGTAAATCCCTCACCCCGTCACACCTGTGGTTTCCCAGTTTTGCAGCAGGGGACAGGGGTGGGCAATGTGGCTAGGTATCATGGGGGTTGGAAGCTAAGCTGGGGGCAACAGGTCCAGGTCTGCGGAATTGGTGGGGATCAGGGAGCTAGAATAAAAAGGTTATTAAAAGATTAAAGATGTAAAAAAAAAATTACTTGTCACTGAGCTAAAGGGAGACCTCAATCCCTTGAGCTCATGACATTAAATGGGAAGCCTGTCATTCTGGAATTGCACCTCACCATTCAACCTCTCTACCTACATCACTAGATTCACTGTTATCCCAAAACAACAATCCTGAAGCTTTACAACAGCATAGACATTTATTTTTGTGATGGTCTCTCCTTGTCTTAATCCTCTCTTACTTAAATGTGCAAATTGCTTCTTTGTCCAACAAGAATTATGCAGGCTTTGAATAGATTGAATGTCCTACTTCCCAAAACATACCTTGACCTTCACCTTTAATCTTCCTTCCAATAACCCTATCCATCACAAGATGAGTTATGGGCATGTCTGAACTCATTACACAGGCCAACCTCTAAGTTTGAACAACAGCTACAGTAAACTGAAAATATCCTAAAATGGAAAGAGTCCACATGACCTTTCACCTTCATTAGTAAATTGTAACACAGTGAAACCGTCCTTGAAATAAACATTAATTTTCAATCTTCTCTCAGCAATAAGAGAGTTGCATCAGATACCCATTGTTACAATAGACGGGAAGATGGATTAGAATAAAGTTGTTCATTCTATAAACCGTTTTTTAAAAATACAGTTGTTTGAAAAGTGCTAAAATCAAAGATCTAAATCAGATGAAATTAACAGATACTACATATGGTTCCATAACCCTATGTTTGACCTCACATTTTAGATTACTGTAATATTTAAAGTAACTTTTAAAGTTGAAAAGTCAAGTGGGGAAACTCAAGATAAATTAATCCAAATCCAGCTTTACATGGTGTCTTACAGCAGGGTTGACAGGGAGTAGTGTCAGAAACTGCCTCTGACACAGCATTTAGAAATTATTTATATCTTTAAACCCCTTAAATTGTATCAGGCCTTAATTTTGGGGTCATCCAATAAAATTAAAACCCTCGAGTCAGTTTGAAATTGTTCTTAAATTAAGCACTATTTTGGGCTTCTAGTCACTGAAAAATGAATTGAACTTAGACTACTCATGTAACATTGAGACCTTGCAGCAAATAAATAAAGTAGGATGAGAGATAATAGGTACTGCAGATGCTGGAGAATCCAAGATAACCAGGTGTGGAGCTGGATGAACACAGCAGGCTTTCCTGCTCCTATGATGCTGCTTGGCCTGCTGTGTTCATCCAGCTCCGCACCTTGTTAAATAAAGTAGGATCTCAGCTTCCACTTATAGCGGAAGGCCAGAACTCCCTGTAACCATGTAACCTATTCCTCCATAATGATAACTAATTTAAAAAAACAGCTTTAACAGTGAAAAACACAGGGTAAAAACATAACCAAAGAAAAATAAACAGTGGAAACCAAAGTAATATTAGAAAGGATGAATAAAAGCTGTGTAAAAGAACTGGATTAAAATTTCCATCAGTAAACCATGCAGCCTCTACCACATGCTTGTCTAATCTCTACGTTCATACATGTTACTATTTCACAGCTGCTGTCAGAGGGCCATTACACAATGCCCTCAAAAGTCTTAAATCATTTCCTATTTCTTAATTCTACCTTATATTGTAACTACTGCCTGCTTAACTCTCATATTTTCTATAATAGCTGATGTGATTTCATCCTCAATGATCTGGTTCCTCCTCTACCAAAAAAGGTAAGTTGGGGATGGTTGATAGTTTGCCAAGGTGGAGGACTCAAAGAGACATACAGCAGAATCTTTCGATGTCAGGGTTTCTTGTCCTACCACCTCAAAGTCAGTGGGGCTCATGTATCTTCTCCTGATGGTTGCCCACAGCTGTGCAGTTTGACTGGCTGGTAGTGGGTCTTTTTGGGGAAGGCCTGTTTCAGAGAGCTGCCAGCCACCTGATAACAAGAAGAGGTGGCCACTGTTGGGTCTGTACTGAGTAAAACTAAGTGGTAGGAACCTAAGATGTCTCTCAGTGGAGCAAAGCTGGAAGGGAGGGTGAGGGGTTGCTTTTGTAAAGGGTGGATACCCAGAAGGGAGTGAGTTCCTGCTGGCTTAAAACAGCACTTAAATGGCATCCAAAGGGCCTCAATTAGGTAAGGATAGGCAAGCTTTCTTAGTCTTGCCCACCCTCAGAAAACCATAGCCCAGTTGGGGGTGGGAGCATAGATGGTGGGAAAGACACCTGCAGAATTTTACACATTCACCCTACCTGTAAACTTGCTGACAGAGACCCAAGGAACTATGCCACAGTAAATTTATTTCTGTTTGCTCCTCTTAACAATCTTTTTGGGGATTGATGATTTACCTACTTTCAAAGATGCAAACCACCATACTATTTGCTGCTTCGCTTTACTTACTGAATCCAAGATTTCATAACCTTGTCCTTAACTACCAATAGATGCATTGTCAAACCACTCCAACCTCCACACTTCTGTGAAAATAGATTGTTAAAAATGACAGTTTCCATCAATTTTATTTTGTCACTTTTGTCAATTGCACCTATTCCAACCAAAAGAAATGGAGTCTAGCCTAATCCTATTTATCAGTTCTTGGTCTGTAGCCCTGTAGCATTTCAAGTGCATAGCTAAGAATCTTTTTAAAAATGTAAATGGGGGTTTCTGTCTCTACAATCCTCTTAGACAATTGGTTTAGGTTAGGGTTAAGCACAAGGCAATAGTTCCAGAACCCCAAGAGCCTCTGGGTGAGAAGATTTCTCCTTAATATTCCTCCAATCTTTCACTAATCACTAAGTGTATGAGCCTGATGTATTGATCTCTCTGCCCAGGGAAATAGCAACTCCCATTCCCTCAATCTCACCCTTCATCACATTATATACCTCAACTAAATCTTCCCTCTATCTTCATTGTTCCAAAACAAAAAGCCCCAGCCTATACAATTTTTTTATAGTGTCTGAAGAAGGGTCACTAGATCTGAAACATTAACTCTGCTTTCTTTCCACAAATGCTGCCAGATCTGCTGAGTTTTTCCAGTAATTTCTGTTTCTGATTTCCAACATTATATTAATACATTATATTAATAGCTAAATTTCTCCAGTGTATATGTCAAGAGGTGGCAGCGGACTAGGATGCTCCAACTGGAGCTCCTCCATGCATTCTGATTATTCCCAGTTTTCTTGTATCTTCTTTCCCTTTTTTCCCATCTTGTCGTTTTCTCCTGAGTAGAGCAGCTGGAAGCATGGAGTGGAGTGGGGACAGCTGGCGGGTCCCGAGCACAAGAGGGATGGCCAGCATGCTGGAGGCTTGCGGGGAGCAGGGACGGCCAGCATCCTGGAGGTTCGTGGGGAATGGGGACAGCCAGTGTGCTGGAGGCTCATGGGGAGAGGGGACGGCCAGCGTGTTGGAGGCTTGTGGGGAATGGGGGCGGACAGTGTGCTGGAGACTCCCAAAGAGCGGGGACGGCCAGAATACTGGAGGCTCATGGGAAATGGAAACGGCCAGCGTGCTGGAGGCTAGCATGGAGCAGGAATGGCCAGCATGCTAGGGGCTAGCACGGAGTGGGGACGGCCAGTGTGCTGATGCTCGTGAGGAATGGGGGCAGCCAGTGTGCTGGAGGCTCGCATGGAGTGGGGACGGACAGTGTGTTGGAGGCTCATGGGGAGCTGGGATGGACAGTGCGTTAGAGGCTCATGAGGAGCAGATACGGCCAGTGGACTGGGGGGTCCAAGCAGAGCAGGGATGGACAGAGTGCTGGAGGCTCGAGTGGAACGGGGATGGACAGCATGCTGGAGGCTCACGGGGAGCTGGGACGGACAGGGCATAAGAGGCTTGTGGGAAGCAGGGACAGATAGCGTGCTGGAGACTCGCGGGGATGGCCAGCGAACTGAAGGCTTGTGGGGACGACCACCGGACTTGGACGCTCACTGGGAGCAAAGAAGGTCAGTGGACTGAAGGCTCACTGGGAGCAAGGAAGATCGGCAGACTTGAGGCTTGTGGGGAGCAGGCATGGCCAACGGTCTGGGGCCCAAGCGGAGCTGGGTCGGAAAGCGTGCTGGAGGCTTGAGCTGATCTGTGACAGCCAGCGGGCTGCAGGCCCGAGTGGAGCGGGTCAGATGATGGACTGGGTGGTCAGTGACCTGCGAGCCTGGGCAGAAGTGTTGGAAGCTCCCTGTGCTGATCTACTGAAGGACTGTAATGCTTATCTTTTTAACTTAGTTCTTATTTTTCTTATCTGTACTATAAACAACTGTAAGTAATGTAACTTTTTGTTCCTTTCTTTTCCATTTATTTTGGCATTTTGTACCCAAGATCTGTACCTAGGTACATTATACCTAACATAGCACCATTTGAAGCGCACTCTAAACTTTTCATTGTACTCCTGTACTTCCATACTTGAGTACATGTGACAGTAAAGGATATTCTATTCTATTGGGAACATCCTTGTAAGCTTCCTTTCTAAGTCTCACATTATAGCACATCCTTCCTGTAACATGGTGACTAGAACTTTTTTTTTACATTCAGAGGATGCAGGCTTCACTGGCTGGGCCAGTATTTACTGTCCATCCCTATTTTTCCTTGGAAAAGTTGTGGTGAGCCGCCTGCTATTTGCAGCACTCTAGCTGTAGCCTAAATAGTCTATTACAAAACTGTAGCATAACCTCCTTGACTCTTCTACTTACGCCTGAGACAAAGTATCCTATATGTCTTCTTAACCACCTTATTTACCTAGCTTGCTATCTCTATTTACTGTGTATTCCCTTGCCTTGCTAGCCTTCCCAAATGCATCAATTCACACTTTTCCGGATTGGAATCTATTTGTCAAAGTTTCTATCTACCGAACTAGTTCATAGATATCTGCCTACTATATAGTTACTTCCTTCATCATCAATCAGGAGGGCAATTTTTGTACCTTCTGCAAACTTCTTGCAAACAATGGCACAACATTAGCAGTTTCCTTGCTTGCCCCAAATCTGCAGCCAGAGAAATTTGAAGAATACTAGTCTAAGCCTCTGAGATAAAAGGTACTGCAGATGCTGGAGAATCCGAGATAACAAGCATGGGGGTGGATGAACACAGCAGGTCAAGCAGCATCATAG
>JAHRHZ010000119.1:882832-901174 GCA_024137785.1 Ginglymostoma cirratum | reverse complement strand
CACTCTCTCACACACAATCTCTCACACACACACACACACTCTCTCTCACTCTCTCACACACACTCTCTCACACACACACTCTCTCTCTCACACACACACTCTCTCTCTCACACACACACACACTCTCTCTCTCACACACACACACACTCTCTCACACACACACACTCTCACACACACACACTCTCTTTCTCTCTCTCTCACATACACACTCTCTTTCTCTCTCTCTCTCACATGCACACACTCTTTCTCTCTCTCTCTCTCACACACACACACCCTCTCTCTCTCTCACACCCACACACCCTCTCTCTCTCTCACACCCACACTCTCTCTCTCTCACACCCACACCTTATCACATGGATATATCTTTGCTGTGAATCTTTTCTTTAAATTGTCTGCCATTATTCATCAACTATCTGTTCTGTTAAACTCCTTCCCCAGTCGACTCCAGCCAATACTGTCTTAATTTGTTTGTAAATATCCTGATTTAAGTTTAGCTGAGTTATTTTTGATCCAAGTTTCTCAGTCTCTAACTGAATGTTGAATTCTATCATGCTATAGTCACTGTTCGCTACGGGATCTTTTATTCTGAGACCATTTATTAAACCTGCCTACTTACATATTACCAGATCCAAAATAACCTAATCCTTGACTGGGTACACAAACTATTGTTCTAGGAAGCTATCCTGATTGCACTCTATGAATTCATGACCTCAATATTTTCTGATTTATTCTCTGTCCTATAGAACAGCTATTATTAGGGAGCCTACAGACAACTCCCTTCAGTGTTTTCGTCCCATTGTTATTCCTTATCTCCACCCATACAGTTCTATATCATTCAATCCAAAATTATTTTTTACTAATATACTAATTGCATCTTGTACTAATAAAGCCATGCACCACCCTTCTCTTCCTGCCTGTACCTTTGAAAGGTCACACATCCCTTGGAACATTCAGTTCCAAGCTCTGAACTTGTAATCATTCCTCCATAGTGACTTTAAAATCATGCCTGTTGGCCTCCACTTGTGGCGTCTGTTCATTTATTTTGTTCTGACTGCTGCACGCATTCAAGTAATTTTGCTTTATTACCTTTTGTTCCCCCTTTTTCTCTATTTGTCACTGATCTTTTTAAATGCTTTGTCCCTTTTTGCCCCATCTGAGTATGATTGTCAAAATAATTTTCCGGCAATGTCCTTTTGATTTGCCAGCCTACATTCCTCTCATCCCTTTCATTACCTTCATTCCCCTGCCACTGAAGCCCATCCAACTTGAACAGCTCCGTTCTACCTAGGTAGTGGTGCCAGTGTCCAGATTGCCCCCAGCTTCTCTCCAGAAAGATGCAAGCTGATCTAAAACACGAAACAAATCACAATCCCAGTGTTCTGCCTGATACATTGTCCAAAGACAGATTCTTTTTCCTCCTATGTAGAGCGTTGTCTTTCCAAATGAATGCGTTGAGAACTGAAATCCATTCCTCCTACACCAGTCTTTAAACCGTGCATTTAACTCCTCTACTTTATTTACCCTGTGCCAATTTGCTTGTGGGTCAGGAAGTAATCCTGAGAGTATTGCTTGGAGGTTCTTTATTTTAGTTTAGTTCCTAACTGTTCAAACATTTTCAGTAGATCCTCCTTTCCTGTCCTCTCAATGTCGTTAGTACAAACGTGGATGACAACAACTGGATCCCTCCACTCCCGTTCCAAATTCTTCTCCAGCCCGAGGAAACATCCCTGGCACCCAGCAGACAACATATCCTTTGGGAATCTCACTAACGAGTACGTTGTAAATGACACATTGAATTTTTCAATCTCTAGCTATATATGTTGTGCCACTCCCCTGCTTACAATCAACTAAATATATTTTTCTGCCAAAGATTATTCCTTTTTCATAAGCAATGACACTTTATCGGAGAACAGGTTTTCTAGAACTGAATAATTCTGCTTTACCAAGAAACTGAGAATCAGGTTGCTGAACAGTTCTGAGGAACTGTCACTGAACCTGAAACATTAATTCTGATTTCTCTCCACAGATGCTGTCAGACCTGCTGAGCCTTTCAAGCAACTTCTGTTTTAGTTGCTGTACAGTTCTAATTTGCTGACCCGATCACTACATATATGTTTTATTCTCCAGATAGAATGAGGAAAATAAACATAATTATTTTCTTTTACTGAATTCTGATAAAGTAACAAATACCTTAAATGTTTCTATTCAAAATGAGGTTATCCAACCAGCCTGGCTTTCATTCACAGCACTTTCCTGAGCCTTCATTTTGCAGTTGTTAATATACTTCACCAACACCATCCATTTACTGTTAGTTCACAGCAAAAGTTTCGATGGTTGGAATCTAACCAATTGACTCCAATCATAACATATGTTCACCATCTGCAGGGTTTTTCAGGAATGTAACCCCTACAAACAGCAGGACTTTACCATATTCTTATTCAGTCCTTGTCCTTCTCTATAACTACTAAATCTAATTATGATCAATCCCATAAAAATGCTCTTCTTCTGTCCTTCCACCTGCTTAGCTTCAATCCTGAAAGCTAAACCCAGAACTGTCAAATGCATCAGAAATCTAAATCCCTTCATTTCTTCAGCTGTGCTCTGTTGTCTCCAGTTTCTATACTTAGTGTCACTTCTGTTTAGGTGTAATCCAGATATTATTCCATTTCCAATGTTAATTTAAATACAATTAGGATGAAAAATGTCTCTTGAGACCTTGTCCATCCTGTTCATGGCAATCTCCTCCAAACCCATAAGCCTCTCAGATGCCTGAACTCCCTTTAATTCTGGCCTCTTCTGCATTCCCAATTACAACGGCTCACTACTTTTGGTCATGCCTGGGTTCAAAACTCTGGAGTTCCCTCCCAATAACCCTCTACCCCACTTTCCTACTTAAAAACTGTTTTTAAGACCAAACCTTTGACCAAGCTTCTGGTCATCTAACCTAATATCTCCCCATGTGACGCAGGGTCATATTTTGTTTTATAATGTTTCTGTGAAGTACATTAGAACATCTCATTTTCTTAAAATTGTTACATAAATGTTGCTGTTTGAAGTCTTACTGTTTAATTTCTTTCCTAGCTCCTTGAAATCTATCCTTCTATCTACATTGTTGGTACAACTATGGACTCCATCCTCTGAATGCTTACTCTCCCCCCACTCAGGATACTTTGCAGCAGTTTAGTGATGTTCTTCACTCTGGCACCGGAAAGACAACAAATCATCCCTGAGTCATCTCTGCAACTACAAAATAGCTGTCCATTTTCCAATCTTTGTCACTATTATTTACATGTCATCCCTCTTCCTTCCTCCCACACTGGATAGCTGAGCCATCCATGGTGCTGTGGTTGTGGTTCTTGCCACTCACCAGAGGAACCATAAATGAACACTAGTTAGAGAGAAAGATGAATTCAGGGCACTCTTCAGCCTGCTCATCCATTGGACAGTCACCTTCTCTGATTGTACAATCTTAAGCTCTGGTTATTAATATGTTATGTACATAACTCTTGGTTTTGCAGTTGCACCACGCTGATGCCTGCTGCTGCTCAAGCTCTGAAACCACACAAGTCATCACAATTATTGTGAGGGCTCATGAAAAAATGACTTTCAGAACTACAGGACTATCAGTGAGGGAAATTTCAGCATCACAGGGAATAAGATTAGTGTGAATTCTGACCCTGATTTTCTACAAATGCACCTATTTCTGTTTTAATTGCAGGTTTGGCATGGGGTAGGAGGAGGGAAGCTAACAGAGTAACTGTCTTTAGTGAGAGAGATCAGTGATAAAAAATCATGTCAAACAAGCTCTATTGTACAGATCTCCTGAGCCATTTAAATTTAATGGCTGCAGACAAGGTATCCCCGGCTCCAGAATTGTGGCAACTGAAGAAGGTAAGATCTACCATGTCTATCAAAGTTAAGCGTTTTTCAAATACTATTAAACAGAAGAAACCTGGCATATTAAGCAAACCTTCTGCCAGATTACACCATTCCAAAGATCAAAAACCATCAGTCCCCCACTGTGATCTCTCCCTCATAGCTGTCTAACAGAAGCACAGAATTGTTAGTGATACAGGATGCCATTCAGCCCATTATGTCTGCATCAGTTCAATCACATTGTGCCAATTTCCTACCTTTTCCCCATTTCCATGTACAGCATTGCTATTCAAACTAATTCACCCTAGCAGTTTTTTTGAGGGGGGATGGTGTTGGTAAAGGGAGGAGAAACAGGGAAAATAACATTAAGTAAAATGCTATTCAGATGAAATGTGATGAAAAGCTACTATACTTTGGTCTTCATTCATACTTTGGTCTCACTCACTGAGGAATGCTGCTGCTCCTAGCCCATAAATACTGGGGGCAGAGTGTCAGAGAATGAGAAATAAAGTTTATCAGAGAGGGAAACTATGTTTTCACATTACCTTTTCTCTCTGAATTTCATTCTTGATCTGAGAGATCTTTATTTTCATGGTGTCCAATTCTTCATCTGGTACCAATGGAATGGTCGGAGTGTTGTCTGATTCATCCAAATTTTGGAAACTCAGATCAGCTAGAGGAATGTACCACTTACAGTCATATTGTTGGTTCTTGCTAAGAGAGAAAAATAGCATTAGTGTAACTCCAAGATCACTGATGAAAGAGAGATCGAAGATAGTACATGTTTTTGCAGATTTGTTACCTTGTTACACTTCAACTCTGGGTGGATGTTTGTGAAGTACACTGTTACTATGAGAATGAGAATTTGCTGACATTTCTCAATTAACAACACTGAGGTACTCACTGTTCTTTATGTCCCAGAAAAAATAACTCAGGTTCAAAACTCTTCACTGTAACTCCAGAAGTACACATGCAATTTTCAATCCTGGTCTTGTCTGTCTACTACACTTACTTTGCTGGATTTTGATGAATTTGAAACTTGAATGTACATTTCACGTCCTGATTAAGTACCACTCATTATTAGTGGTTCAAATTCTTGTTTTCTTTCATGGACCTTGAACTCTTAGCTAGAGTAGGCCATTTGGTCCATCAAGCCCATTTTGCCATTCATAAAGATCATGGTTGATCTGATTGTGGTAATAGGAACACATAAATAGTCTTCAGAAAATACAGTTACGGATGCAGGAAACAGATATTTTATCAATGGCACTGGTAAACTGCACAGGCCCTCCCCAGGGAAAGTGAAATTTGGAAGAAGCCCATTGCAAAACGCAGCCAAGGATTATAAGAGGTTACTTTTGTCTAAGAATGAGCCTACAAAGATTGTTATCTTAACATAGATCCACTGAAAGAAATTAGAGATTGACAAGTAACCTGTTTGGCCGTTATGACATGCTTCCATGACCATCAAATCCCGAAGTGGTGGGACTTGAACCTCGAACACTGGGATGTTGCCACCCTTCCATAAGACCTCTCTCAGTCAATATGCCTACTGGGCAAATATAAGAACATAAGAGCTTAAAAATTAGGAGCTGTTCAGCATTAATATACTGAATGATGGAATAGGCCTGAAGGGTTGAATGGCCTACTCCAACTTTCATAATAAAAGTGCTGAACTGGTTGCAGCCTGCATTTCACTTTGCTGTCCCTATAACCTTCGAAAATCCCTTGTCAGTCAAATGTCTGTCTAATGTAACCATGCATATACTCAAAGATCCAAAGTGCATTACTCAATGCAGAAGAAAATTCTAGCATGAACATCACATCCGAGTATTTTCTTCCTTAAATGGGGTGTCCAAATTGGTACACAATACATGAGTGTGATCTCACCAATACTCTGAACAGTTTTAGTATGACTTTCCTACTTTTATATTCCATCCCCCCTGCAATAAAGGCCATAATTCCATTGGCTTTCCTAATTACTGGTTATACTTGCTTGTTGACATTTTGTGATCTGTGTAGAAGGTCACTCCTCAGTACTGCAGCATTCTGCAGTATCTCCCCATTTAAATAACGTTCTGCTTTACTATTATTCCTGTCAAAGTGGACGATCCCACATTTTCCAACATTATATTGTGTGTCAAACTTTTTCTCAGTCACTCAGCCTATAGCCCTGTGCAGACTGTCTGTATCCTCCTCACAACTTGCCATCCCACCTCTCATTGGATCTTCAGCATATGTGGCAACAATACAGTCAGTCCCTTCATCAAGTCATTAATATAGATTTGAGGCCCCAGTATTGATTCCCAAAGCTTACCCGATAGTTTGCCATCCTGAAAATGACCCAGTTATCCCTGACTCTCAGGTAACCAGTCAACTACAATGCTAAAAATCACCAATAGACAAGTTCTTATCTTGCGCAGTAATCTTTAATGTGAATTTTTCAGCTTATTATTTCACAAAAAAAATTCTTCATACTACTTTTTAACTTTCACCTTTTAGTTCAGGAATAAGATGGGTAGCTCAGTTGGTTTCTCAAAAAGTCCAAACCATTGACTTTTTCTGTGATTTGAAGCTGGTCTGTAAATCACCCTACTAGATTGATAAGCAAGTAGATTGCATTCGCCTTCTTCATTTAATCAGAAAGATAAAGGCAAAGTCACCATAGTTCCATAGGACCACAGGGCTGCTCTCTTATTAGAGAGAGATGACTGGTGGTAAGCTTAACCTGAGGGTTACCTCACCTCAGGCAAGGGACAAGGTTGAGAAGATGGGGCCTTCATCATGACCTCAACCTGCACAGGAACTGAACCCATGCGCTGTTGGCATCACTCATCATTGCAAACTAGCTGTCTAGCTAACTGAGCTGACCATAATAGAAGAGAGAGTGAACCCAGACCAGTGCTGGATATTGGTATCCTCAGCCCTTCTGAAGAGGAGGTTAGAAAGCTATCTGGGGAGTACTATGACCATTTCCGCATCAATGGAGATGGGACTAGTATCATGGTACCAGCTAATGTTATTAGTGACAATGTCAGATTGTAGACTGAAATCTGGCTTGATAGATCATATTTTGTTTCTTTTTGTTTTAATGATATTGTCCTTCACTGAAACACAAGTACACAATGCTGCAGATTCTATCCTAACAATAAAAGAGCTAAATATAATGAAACAAATTGTATATACGGCAGGTAAGAAAGGAAAATCTTGCCGTATTTTACAAGTGTATTACAGATAAAAGGATAACTAGGGAAATAGTAGGGCCAATGAAGGACCACAGTGGTAATTTGTATAGAGCCAGAGGACACAGGTAGGGTTCTAAATAAATACTTTGTGTCAGTTTTCCCTAGTGAGAGGGACAATGAGGGCATAGAAATCAGAAAGAAGGATTGTTATATACTTAAAGAAGTTAGTATAGACAGAGAGGAGGTTCTGAGTGGTCTGGCTTAGAAATAGATAAATCTCCAAGCTAGGTGAAATACATCCCAGGTTTGTTGAGTGAGACAAGGGAGGAAACGGCACAGGCAATAATCTTCAATTCCTTTGGCCAGAGGAGAGATGCCAGAGGACAGCCAATGTGGTACTGTTATTCAAGAAGAAAACAAGGGATAAATCATGAAACAAGGTGTAGAGCTGGATGAACACAGCAGGCCAAGCAGCATCAGAGGAGCAGGAAAGCTGACGTTTCGGGCCGAGACCCTTCTTCAGAAAAAGGAGCAGGAAGGCTGACGTTTTGGGCCTAGACCCTTCTTTAGAAAATCCAGCATCTGCAGTTCCTACTATCTCTCATACATCAGGAAACTACAGGCCAGCTGGTCTAACCTTGGGTGGTGTGGAAACTCTTGGAAGCAATTCTAAGAGGCAGAATTAATCTACACTTAGAGAGGCAGGCATTAATCTGGAGCAGTCAGCATGGTTTTGTTAAGGGGAGGTCATGTCCAAGCAACTTGATTGAACTTTTCAAAGAGGTAACCAGGAGTATAGATGAGGGCAATACATATTTGGATTTCAGCAAGCCTTTCAATGAAGTCCCACATGGGAAACTGAATGCAAAGGTAACAGCTCATGGAATCCAAATAAATTTGGCAAATTGCATACACAATTGTCTGGCAGGAAGCAGAGGGTGATAGTTGAATAGTGTTTTTGTGACTGGAAGCCTGCATCCAGTGGGGTCTGCAGGGGTCAGTGTTGGGCCGTTTGCTGTTTGTGCTGTATATAAATGATTGAGGCTTAATTTTACACTTGAATATAGCAGGGTTCATCAGTAAATTTGCAGATGATACAAAAATTGGTGGGGTCGTAAACAGTGAAGAGGATAGCCATAGATTACAGAAGGATATAGACAGGTTGATTAGATAGGCTAGTCAGTGACAAATGGAATTCAATCTGGATAAGTGAGACATGAGGCACTTGGACAGGACAAACAAGGCAAGAGAATACACGATGAATGGTTAAACCCTGGGGAGCAGTGAGGATCAGAGGGACCTTGCTGTGTATGCCCACTGGTCCCTTAAGGACAGGTATAAAAAGTGGTTAAGAAGGTTTGTGGAATACTTGCCTTTATTAGTCGAGGCACAGAATTTAAGAGCGGGGATGTAACTGCATAAACACTGTACAAAAAGTTGGTTAAGCCACAATTACAGTATTGTGTGCAGTTCCGGAATCCACATTACAGGAGAGATGTGATTGCACTACAAAGGGTGCAGAGGAGGCTTACCAGGATGTTGACTAGGCTGGAGAATTTTTTTAATTCACTCATGGGATGTGCACATCACTGGTTGGGCCAGCATTTACTGTTCATCCCTAATTGCCCACAGAGCAGTTAAGAGTCAATCACATTGCTGCTGGACTACAACCTGGTGTCATGTGATTACTGACCTTGTCCACCCTCGTCCAACATCAACATCTCCACATTGCTGTGGATCTGGAGTCACATGTAAGCCAGGCCAGGTAAGGATGGCAGTTTCCTTCCCTAAAGAGCATTAGTGAAGAAGATTGTTTTCTCCAATAATCAACAGTGGTTTCATGGTCATCATTAGACATTTAATTCCAGATACCTTTTCATTGAATTCAAATTCTACCACCTGCCAAGGTAGATTTGAACCCAGAGATAACAGTGTGGAGCTAGAGGAACACAGCAGGCCAGGCAGCATCATAGGGACAGAAAAGTTGACATTTTGGATCGGGAACATTCTTCAGAAATTTTACCTTACCTGAAACGTCAACTTTCCTGCTCCTTTGATGCTGCCTGGCCTGCTGTGTTCCTCCAGCTCCACATTGTGTTATCTCTGACTCCAGCACCTGCAGCTCTTACTATCTCTGAGGACTTGAACCCAGGTCCCCAGAACATTAGCTGAGTTTCTGGATTAATAGTCCAGTGATAATACCACTAGGCCATTGTCTCCCCTATTTCAGTTATGAATAGAGATTGGATAGACTGGGGTTGTTTTCCTTGAAGCAGAAGAGACTGAGGAGGTTCATAATTAGGGTGTATAAAATAGAAAGAAAGTTTTTCTTTAGTTGGGGATCAATGACCAGGGAACACTGATTTAAAGTAGGGGACAAGGTTCGGTTGAGATGTGAGGAAAAGTTTTTTCACCCGGCAGGTGGTGGGAATCTGGAACTCACTACGTATAACGTAGCATGGAAACGGACTCTTCAGTCCAACTCTTTCATGCCAACTGGATATCTTAAATTAATCTAGTCCCATTTGCTAACATTTGGCCCACATCCCTCTAAACCTTCCTATTCATGTGCCCATCCAGACGCCTTTTAAATGGTATAATTACACCAGCCTCTACCACTTCCTCTGGCAGCTCATTCCATACACGCACCACCCTCTGCATGAAAAAGGTGCCCCTTTGGACCCTTTTAAGTCTTTCCCCTCTCACCGTAAACTTATGCCCTCTAGTTTTGGACTCTGGGGAAAAGACTTTGGCCCTCATGATTTTACTAATCTCTATAAGGTCACCCCTCAGCCTTCGATGCTCCAGGGAAAATAGCCTCAGCCTATTCATCCTCACCCTATATCTCCCTATAATCCTCCAACCCTGTCAACATCCTTATAAATGTTTTCTGAACCTTTCAAGTTCCACAACAACCTTCTAATAGGGAGACCAGAATTGCACGCAGCACTCCAGAAGTAGCCTAACCAATGTACTGTACAGCTGCAACATGACCTTCCAGTTCCTACACTCAAAGCACTAACAAATAAATGCAAGCATACCAAACCCATTCTTCACTATCCTATCTACTTGGGACTCCACTTTCAAGGAATTATGAGCCGGCATTCCAAGGTCCCTAATGCTTTATTTAAAAAATCACCATGGCTACAGAAAAAGTTACAGGTTTAATCATTAAACCTCTTCTTATAAAGAAATCCCAGGTGGCATTCGTTCAAAATACAACATTACTGAATAGATTATATTAAAATAAATCACATCCCTACATTACACAACATACAGAAAGCCAATGATGATATTTGCATTTGATGTTGTCAGATTCATAGACATTGTTGGATGAGGGAGTGCATGTCCAGAAGTTAATTCTTTCTTTTCTGTACTTCAGATGCTTGCAGTCAAAAGAAGAAAAAGATGAGGGGGCAAGTTACTGATCCTCCTCAAGCTCAAGCTCCAGTTCCAGTTTCCACAGCACTGAGGATGATAACTCCTAATCCTGAAATGGTGCGCCGATATGCCATTCACCTGCACCCTCTTGCACAGAGACATTCACTTCGGTGAGTGAACAATCTAGATTAGAGATCGGGCCAGAATTTGGAAAGGCCACTGCTCAGCCTATGCAGAAGGTCAGCATCTGAACTAAGCATAAGCAACATATTAAAGATGCAGAGGCAGCCAAGGGAACATCAGACAGAGCTGCCAGAGGCCATTAGCCAGCCCAGTAACCATCTAGAGGCATTAAAAACTTCAGTCACCTGACTGTGCACCAGCACGTAGGAATCTAGAGAGCAGCCTGGATACCCCGCCCAAAACCGGAGTCTTCGGACGATGAAGTCACATATTAGCACATTAAGGGAGTCAGAATCCTTCCTAATCACAAAAACAGCTGGATGACTCCAGAGAGCTCCAATAGCAATTTATGTACAATCTATAACAGATGGTAGGAAACCTGCTGGTACAGCAAAACAAACGCCCTGTCTCCCTCTTTCAAAGGAAAATGTCACAGATTCTACACTGAAGACTTGGAACAAACTATTCGCCAGGAGTCAGGGCCGCAGTTACCTGAAGGCAACCAACATGGTAATACTTGCCAGACGTTGCAGTTATAGATTCCAAGAGTTGACATATGTAGATAACCTCCTGAGACATCCTAAGGTACCTTGTACATTGTCTCTGTAACAGTTAGAGACAGCTACAGCACCTTACATATTCAGATTCTGGTCAAAGTTCATCATTGCACCTGCTTCCCTGGATTTTGCAGTTCTGCAGGCTGATCTGTTGCATGCGGCTGCTATTGCAATTTCTCTATCTTATTGGGCCAGCTGTGAAGGCTCTACAGTGTGGTAGCTACCAAGGGCGACTGCAGAGTTTGACCAGCCAAGTGGTGACTACTGTGTGAGCAGCAGAGTGGAGCAAGTATTTGGAAGCAGCTGGGGGGGGAATACAGTGCGGGAGCTGCCAAGAAGGGAGTTCAGAGTAGAAGCAGCTGACAGGGGAGGGCAGTGAGGAGCAGCCAAATGGGAACAGCAGTGAGGGAATAGCTAAGAGGGGAGCGCAGTGCGGGAGTAGCCGAGTCAGGAGTGCAGAGCGAGAGAATCCAAGGAGGAGTGGAATGTGAGAGCAGCTGAAAGGGGAATGTAAAGTGGCAGCAGCCTAAAGGAGAATGGAGGGTAGCACCGGCCGAGAGGGGAGTGCGGCGAGGGACCGGCCGAGAGGGGAGTGCGGCGAGGGATCGGCTAAGAGGGGAGTACAGTGTGAAAGGAGCCAAGAAGTTCAAATACAGTTTTGGGGGTTGCTGTTTATGTCAAGATTCCATGTACGCTTAATTTGACTTTAAAACATCTTCCTCTGAACTATTTTTGCCCACAGCTGAACCCCATAATAATTAAAATGTTAGTAGAGACTTATTTTTTCAAAGCAGGAATTTAGGGCTAACCAGTTCTCAGGTTTGAGTGCTGCAGCAAATTCTGTGGGTGATCTTTTGTCTAGGTTTTAGTTTCTTTACTACAGTATAACTTCAAGGATAAATCTAAAAATTGTGCAAATCAAACCTTCTCTGAAGGGCGTACACTACACTGCTCAAAACAAAATATAAACCAATGGTTGCAGCTCATGTTAATCTCATTGCTACTACAGTCAATATTGCTTCCGTTTGAGGTCTTCTATGCCTGTGGTTTGCCAGCTCCCCCAGATGTGTTGCACCACACGTCCTCTACTTCAAGTTGAAACGGATAGGATATAGAATCTCTACACTGCACTATAAAAATTGTTCCTGCTCATACTCTGGTCAGTCAATGTACTATTACACGGTTCAGCATTTCCCTTCTTGTCACTTTATCGGCTCCGTTTTCTTGCTAGCTCACCTGATATTGGATCATTTGTGGCTGGATTTTATGAAACAAACCAGTGGCAAACCATTTAAAATCCAGACAGGTGGTCTAAAGGTGCAAAAGCTAAATTGAGCTCGTATACACAATGTTGCATTGCATAAATATTGAGATAAGAAGAACTGCCAAAGAAATTCAGCAAGTCTGGCAACATCTGTGACAGTAAGAGGAGTTAACGTTTTGAGTCCACTGACCCTGCTTCAAGAGGGTCTGAAGAAGGATCACTGGTCTCGAAACTTTAACTCCGCTTTCTCTGCAGATGATGCCAAACCTGCTGAGGTTTCCCAGCAATTTTTGTTTTTGCTTCAGATTTCCAGCATCTGCATTTCTGTTCTATTTTACAAATATTGAGAAACTGTATTATACACTTACATTTTAATATTTATGCAAAGTTAACCACTATCGTGGCCCAAATAAATAAATCCTTCCTCAAGGAACGAGCCTTTATTTCTTTTTCACAATGGAAGGAACAGGTAACTCTAGTAAAATGATCCTGCTTGTGGTAATGGTCTTTCTCACAGCAGGATCATTAATAAACATGTAGTAAATAGTTGTTCGGTCAAACAGAATTCGAGTATTGTTGAAAAGTACATTTTACACAGAACATATTGCTGACGCTTTTCAGCTTGTACTCATCAGGGCATTTCACAAGGATACAAATTCTAAGTTTCTCCAATCTATCCATGTCATTGAAGTCCCTCAACCTGGAAACATACTCTAAATGCCTGGCTATCTTCTTTTTAATAGCATGCTATGGTCAGTGATAAATTTTATCTATCATGATGCCAAAATTATTCAGGACAGATCCATTCTTACCTCATTCAAACTGTCCTTCTCCCAATTAATTATTTTTGATCTTCTCCTTTTGCATCACTGACCTAAACCTTATGATACTATGATTACGGTCACCTAAATGCTCCTCTAATTACATCTGATCCTTGAGACACTGTTCTGAAACCGAACAATATTTACTTCCTCATTGTCTAGAAAAACTCTAATCTAGAAAAGTCTCCGAACACCTCAGACATTTTTTCCTTTCTCCTTTTATTAGTGATAGGCAGCATGGTTTTGTGCCGGGAAGGTCATGTCTTACCAACTTTATAGAATTCTTTGATGGAAGTGACAAAGCTGACAGATGAGGGAAGGGCTGTGGACGTCATATACATGGACTTCAGTAAGGCGTTTGATAAGGTTCCCCATAGTAGGCTGATGGAGAAAATGAAGTCGCATGGGGTCCAGGGTGTACTAGCTAGATGGATAGAGAACTGGCTGGGCAACAGGAGACAGAGAGTTGTGGTGGAAGGGAGTTTCTCAAAATGGAGAACTGTGACCAGTGGTGTTCCACAGGGATACGTGTTGGGACCACTGTTGTTTGTGATATGCATAAATGATCTGGAGGAAGGTATAGATGGCCTGATTAGCAAGTTTGTAGACGACAAAAAGATTGGTGGAGTAGCAGATAGTGAAGGGGACTGTCGGAGAATGCAGCAGAATATAGATAGATTGGAGAGTTGGGCGGAGAAATGGCAGATGGAGTTCAATATAGGTAAATGCGAGGTGATGCATTTTGGAAGATCCAATTCAAGAGCGAACCATATGGTAAATGGAAAAGCCCTGGGGAAAATTGATGCACAGAGAGATCTGGGTGTTCAGGTCCATTATACCCTGAAGGTGGCAACGCAAGTCGATAGAGTGGTCAAGAAGGCATACGGCATGCTTTCATTCATCGGACGGGGTATTGAGTACAAGAGTTGGCAGGTCACGTTACAGTTGTATAGGGCTTTGGTTCGACCACATTTGGAATACTGCGTACAGTTCTGGTCGCCACATTACCAAAAGGATGTGAATGCTTTGGAGAGAGTGCAGAGGAGGTTCAACAGGATGTTGCCTGGTATGGAGGGCGCTAGCTATGAAGAGAGGTTAAGTAGATTAAGATTATTTACGTTAGAAAGATGGAAGTTGAGGGGGACCTGATTGACGTCTATAAAATCATGAGAGATATAGACAGGGTGGACAGCAAGAAGCTTTTTCCCAGAGTGGGGGACTCAATTACTAGGGGTCACGATTTCAAAGTGAGGGGGGAAAAGTTTAAGGGAGACATGCGTGGAAAGTTCTTTACGCAGAGAGTAGTGGGTGCCTGGAACCCGTTGCCAGTGGAGGTGGTAGAGGCGGGCAAGAAGGCACGAAGATGTATCTAGACAGATACATGAATGGGCAGGGAGCAGAGGGATACAGTTCCTTGGAAGATAGGCGACAGGATTAGATAGAATGTCTGGATCGGCACAGGCTCGGAGGGCCGAAGGGCCTGTTCCTGTGCTGTAATTTTCTTTGTTCTTTAGTTCTGCTCCTTATGCTTTTTTCATCCCAGCATTTATTAGGATGACTAAAGCCCTCTATTGTAATGATTCAATTTCTTTTTCACCTCTCTGTAAGTTCATTGCAAATTTATTCTTGTACATCTTTCACACTTTTTGGTGACACAGAATACACCAAGCAGTGCAACAGTACCTCAGTTCTAGTATTTCTCAGCTCTAACCATGATTCCATGACCTCCCCTCTCTCCAGTATGACAATTTTCTCCTTCATTAATGCAGCCACGCCTCCACCTTACTTTGCTTAACACCTTAATTTCAAGATTTTTAAGTGCCCTAGGTATCTGTTATCACTACAACATCATATTTTTGCAAGGCTATCTGTGCTTGCAGCTCATCAGCCTTATTCACCATAGTCCATGTGCTCATGTACTCATGTACAAACACCAGAAATTAAATTTCAACCTTACTGCATTTTCCTCTACTCTAATTCCACCTAACAATTAACTATTTCTTACCTTGGTGATATCTGCCTTTCCCAGCTTTTGTGCACCTTGTTACATACTACTCCAGTACCCTTCCACTGGCCAAATTAAACCCTCATAAAACTGTCCCAGAAGGGCATTAGTCTCAGCTCTGTTCAGGCATAACAATTTGGGCCTGTGCAGGCCCCCAACTCTTCCTTGAATCAGTCCTCGCCTCAAAATTCTAAAGCCCTCCCTCCAGCAGCAACTCTCCAGCACACATTCATCTCTACTATCTTCCTATTTCCATATATACACATATGGGGCACTGGGAATAATTTGGAGACTATTATTTTTCAGGTCCTGATTGCTAATTTGTTCCTTGATTATGATGGACAATTAAACAAGAGGTGGAAACTCCACAAACATCACATCCTAAACAGTGGCAAGTGCTGAAGGGCTGGAGGGGGACTAGCAGCAGCACCTCAATGCGGAAGACATGGGTGAAGTACTTGGAGCCATCTTCAGCCAGAAGTGCCAAGCTAATTAGTCAATGTGGCCTCCTACTAAGGCACCCAGCATCACAGATGTCAACTAATTATATTTATTCCATATGAAGAAGAAACAGCTGAAGACACCAGATATTGCTAAGGCTACAGGCATTAATAATATTCCAGCATTAATACTGAAGACTTGTGCTCCAGACCTAGCCATGCCCCAGCCAAGCTGTTCCAGCGCAGCTACAACACTAGCATCTTTCCTGATGGAAAGGATCATCGACAGTATATCAAGTGGCTCTTGCAAAGTAATAGGCTGCTCACTGACACTCATTTTGGGGTCTACCAGGGCTACTTGGCTGCTGAGTTCATTATAACTATTGTCCAAACATGGACAAAAATGCTGAACTCAGAAATGAGCTAAGAATGATTGTCCTTGACATCAAGGCAGCATTCCACAAGTATGGCATCACAGAGTGTTAGAAAATCTGGAGTTAATGGAAATTGGCAAGATAGCTTACCATTGGTTGGACTCATAACCAGCACAAAGGAATATTACTGTAGTTTTTGGAGATCAATTATTTCAGCCACAGGACATCACCACAGAGCTTCTCAGGGTAGTGTCCTAGGCTCAACTATCATCTGCTACTTCATCATTGATCTTCCCTCCATCATAGGTTCAAAAGTGGAGATCGTTGCTGGAACTTGCACAATGTTCAGCACAATTTATGACACCTCAGAATCTGAAGACGTCCATGGCTATACGCTGCAAGCTCTGGACACCCCATTCAACACCCCCAACATTCACTCCCTTCAACACCGACGCACAATGGTTGGAGAGAGAACCATCTACAAGATGGACTGCAGCAATTCTTTGAGGCTCCTCTGACAGCACCTTCCAAACCCATGACCTCTAACACCTAGAAGGATAAAGTCAGCAGGTTCACGGGAACATCACCATTGGCAAGATCCCCTTCAAATCTCACACCATCTTGACATTTTCCTTCAGTGTCACTGGATCAAAATCCTGGAACACCTTTCCTATTGGTGTTCCTACATCCAAACGCAAGTTTTTTTTCTATCATCACCTTACAACCAGGAATAGGCAATAAATGGTAGCCTAATCAGTGTTGCCCACATCCCTAGAACAAAGGAAAACAAAACACCATGCAATCTACCTGCAGGATCTCATCCCATTTTCCACCAGTGGCATTGGTACTGATAATGGAACACAACTGCTAGCTGTTCACTCTGCCCCTTCAGAATGTTGTGCAGTTGCTCAGTGCCATCCTTGACCATTGCACAAGGATGGCAACACAACATTCTAAATTCATATGTAAGGTCAAAAATGCCTGCCTCTTTCTGTAACTATAAAATCCGCGATCATTACAATTTTCTTCAACTTTCTCCCAGCTATTCCTGTACAACTGAGACAGCCGCTGTGTAGTGGATATGGCTCTGCCTGTACCTCCCAGAAAAAAAATCTGATAGTGAACAGCACAGAAATGAAATCCCCTACTACATACCTATTTGTTTAATTATTACCTGACTTACTAGAAAGAAGTTAAGTGACAAATGAATCAAGACTTCATTCAGCAGCTTCCCTTGTGCTGACATCACTTTATATTATAGCATATTTGCTTAATTCTTACAGATCTGTCTACACAAGATAGTGCAGGAAGGTCTTGGCGCAATCTCTGCTGTGTATTCTGTTTACTGATCTCAGACAGGCCATGGGTAGGGCGCTATAATTAGCTCAAAGTGAGGGAAATGTGCACATGGCCTGTTGGGTGAAATTATTCCAAAGTACAAGTGGCTGCTAAAAATCATTAACCAAACTCATATAGAAAGAATGCTCAGTTTACTGAGAAACTATGAGCTGCTGACATCAGTGGAATCAAATCCAGACAAAGCCAGTACCTTCAAGAGAAATGGAGAGAAAACTGCCAGGGGGAAGTGAAAGTAAATCTGAATGCAGAAGCACAGAAACATCCTGCATTTTTCTGGGTTATGATAAGGCCACACAATACATTTCATTGATATGCACACTGTACCTTTCATGCAGAAATTTATTTTTAAAGGCAGTAATATTTTAGCCCAATTAATGACATTACATATTACCTCAAAATTGAAAACAATATAGTTTCATTAACTATTAAAAATGCAGCAATATCTTCACCTCTTACCCTGCTACTTGTTTCTTCATCTTTGCACAAAGAAAAAGATCAGTGAAGAGGAACACATGTCGAAGTTTCCGAGCTCCTTCCACAAGTTCGACCAGAAAGCTGTCCTTTATTAGTTGCCGATGCTGCAAAAATTAGAAGTAAAACATTTTCTTTTCTAATTTTAACTTTGGGTCGGTTGATGATTCTGCTGTTTGAATAAATTAATGTGTTAATTTTACTTTTGAAGTATTTATCTGTAGATGGGAGCTTTTAAAATAAAACACACTATATTTTAGGCACAAGTAACACCTTCTTTGTAAAGTTTTCAGAATATATTCAATGATCAGAAGAATATCTCAAAAAAGTTGCTATCTGGCAAAGATAAAAAGGTACTGCAGATGCTGGAGAATCCGAGATAACAAGCATGGGGCTGGATGAACACAGCAGGTCAAGCAGCATCAT
>JAHRHZ010000119.1:820347-877832 GCA_024137785.1 Ginglymostoma cirratum | reverse complement strand
CCCCTAGGCCCGAAACGTCAAGCTTTCCTGCTCCTATGATGCTGCTTGGCCTGCTGTGTTCACCCAGCTCCACACCTTGTTATCTTGGATTCTCCAGCATCTGCAGTTCCTATTATCTCTCTTGCTAACTTTTCAGTTAGCTTGTATAAAGGAATGAAATGTTACGTATCTTACAACCAGAGGTCAATCTTCATTGAGTTTTACACTTACTCACAAAATAAGATATTAAAAAAGCAGAGCTCCAAATTCTACAACTCGCCACTACTGTCAATAAGTGCCTTGGCACTCTTTAGATTAAATCAATTAAATAAATAAATCATCTATGTGACTGTAGCTTAAAGGGGCACTGTCATGAAAATCAAAACTTCAAAGAATGCCTAAGTTATTATCCAATGACAGCACCTCATTTACAGTGTATCAACCTTAATTTACAGTTAACACAGAATATAAAGCCTTAGAACATAGAACATAGAACAGTACAGCACAGTACAGGCCCCTCAGCCCACGGTGTTGTGTCGAACTTTTACCCCAAACCTAAGGTTTATCTAACCTCCACCGCTATCTTATGCTATCATCCATATGCCTATCTAATAGCCGCATAAATGCCCCTAATGAGGCCAACTCCACTACCAACATATACCTGACTGACAAGAACAGACTATACCTCCTTCCCTTGACAGATAACAGCTTTCCAAGTTACCACAGTCCAGTGAAGAATATCAATCGTGAGGGATCTTGTGGCGCAATGGTGTTGTCCCTACTTCTGAAACAGGAGACCCAGGTTCAAGTCCAACCCGCTTCATAGGTGTGTGATACCAACTCCAAACAGGTTGAATAGAAAGTTTTAAAAAATGCCAAAGTTGATGAATGACAACTGCACATGGAAATATAGAGGAAACAAAATTTAAATGCAAAATTGAAATCTCACACCTGCAGGACTGAAAAGTGGTGGGGTGTCATTTGGAAACATCATGTTCAGGGGTGATAGCAGGACAGATGTGGACATGAGGACTAAACTACAGGACTAACTGCAGAACTAATATAGAAAGGCGAGCAGTATGGTGGCTTCTCCAAATACTTGACTATCTGCTTCCCTACCACTTTAAATCCTGGCAGTAATTAGGAGTCAAAGAGCAAATATGGATAAAGTGCTGGGAATTATCCAATTGTGGCACTGCACTTTTGTCGGCCTTGTGATGCATTGCTGCACTAGGAACATTCCACCCTCGGGCAACTGTGTAGAATTTGCACGTTCCCCCTGTGTCTGCATGATTTCCTCCAGGTGCTCCAGTTTCCTCCCACAGTCCAAAAGATATACAGGTTAGGTAGACTGGCCATGCTAAATTGCCCATAGTGTTCGGTGATGTGCTGGCTAGGTGGATTAGCCATGAAAATGCAGGGTTACAGGGATAGGGTGGGGAGGTGGGTTTGGGTGGGATGCTTTTCAGAGGGTTGTTGCGGACTCAATGGGGTGAATGCCTGCTTCCACACTGTAGGGATTCTATAATTCTTAGGAACACGAGAAACAAGAGCAGGAATAGACTATATAGTCGATATGCCAGCTCGACCATTCAAGACGGTCCTGTCTGATCTTGGGATTCAATTTTATATTCCCACATGCTCCCTACAGCTCTTGATTCTCTAAGAAAAATCTGTCTATTTCAGCATCAGATAGATTTAACAATGATCATTTACAACCTGCTGAGACAAAGAATTCAGAGATTTACAGTCCTTTGAGGGAAGTTGTCAGCCTGAAAACTCAAAGAATTTTAGAATTCAGCAATGGAGGATCAATGACCTTACAAACAGACAATAGATTATGAATGTAAAATAGCAAAAAAAAACAAATGGATTATAAAAGTTTCTATGGATATGTAAATAGATTAGTAAACAGACAAGTAAAAAGATTAGCAAAGATAATGTACGTCTGTTACAGGCAAACACTGGAGAATTTATAACAGAAAACAGAAGTTGCAGAGAAGCTAAGTAATTACCTGTGTCTGTCATAATACTGGAGAAGTTAATGGGACAGAAAGTTGATAAATCCCCAGGATCGAATGACCTTCATCCTAGAACATTGCTTAAGATGGTTATGAGCTGGTGGTTATACTGGTGATCTTCTTGAAAATTCTATTAATTCTACAATAGTGTATGCAGATTGGAAGGTTGCAAATGTTACCCCATTGTTTACGAATGGAGACAGAAAAGAGATCTACAGAACTGTTAGAAAATACTACAATCTACTATAACAGGTGTGATTACTGGATATTTAGAAAATAATTATCTGGACAGAGTGAACATGAAGGGGAATTCATTTTTGACAAAGCTGACAGTTTTTTGAGGACATTGCTAGCACAGTCAATAAGGGGGACCAATGGATATGGTGTATTGGGATTTTCAGAAGGCATTTCATAAAGATCAATGGGAGATTAGTAAACAAAATGGAAGTGCATAGGTAACAAAGTGTGGAGTTGGAGGCACACAGCAGGCCAGGTAGCATCAGAGGAGCAGGAAAGTTGACGTTTCGGGTCGGGACCCTTCTACAGAAATGAAACTAAAATTTCACTGTAAAAAAAAAAGGGAAAAAGAATACAGAATGATATACATTTAACTTCCTGTAAGTCTAAATAGGAACTGAGTCCAAGTTCTGGGGAAGGTGTGCCAGCTTGCTATGAGGTTAAAGGGATAGTGATGATCTGCAGCAAGTAGTGATATAACGATTGACACAAGTCTCACTCCCTGCTTCAGCCTCTCATATTGAAGAAAGAAATTTCACCCTGAAACATTTGCTTGTTTTTCAAGGACCGCAACTTCCCCTCCACAGTGGTCGAAAATGCCCTCGACGGCATCTCTCGCATTTCCCACAACTCATCCTTCACACCCCCGTCCCCGCAATAATATCAAAAACAGAATCCTCCTTGTCCTCACGTACCATCCAACCAACCTTCAGATCCAACGCATCATCCTCTGCCACTTCCGCCACCTGCAATCTGACCTCACTACCAAGGACATTTTTCCCTCCCCACCCTTATCTGCTTTCCGGAGGGACCACTCTCTCTTTGACTCCCTTGTCTGCTCCACACTCCCCACCAGCCCCACCACCCTCGGCATTTTCCCCTGCAACTGCAGGAAGTGCTACACCTGCCCTGACACCTCCCCCCTCACCACCATCCCAGGCCCCAAGAAAACCTTCCACAGATGTTCACCTGCACATCTGCTAATGTGGTACGCTGTATCCGCTGTTCCCGATGTGGCCTCCTCTACATCGGGGAAACCAAGCGGAGGCTTGGAGACCCCTTTGTGGAACGCCTACGCTCGGTTCATGACAAACGAATGCACCTCCCAGTCACAAACCATTTCAACTCCCCCTCCCACTCCTTGGAAGACATGTCCATCCTGGGCCTCCTCCAGTGCCACAACGATGCCATCCGAAGGTTGCAGGAACAGCGCCTCATATTTCGCTTGGGAACCCTGCAGCCCAATGGTATCAATGTGGACTTCACAAGCTTCAAAATCTTCCTGCCCCCGATTGCATCCCAAAACCAGCCCAGCTCGTCCCCGCCTCCTTAACCTGTCCATCCTTTCTCCCAACTACCCACTCCTCCATCCCCGCCTCCTTGACCTGTCCATCTCCTCTCCACCTAGCTGCTCCTTTATCCATCTTCCATCTGCCTCCCCCACTCTCTCTATTTATTTCAGAATCCCCTTCCCCTAACCCATTTCTGAAAAAGGGTCCGGACCCAAAATGTCAGCTTTCCTGCTCCTCTGATGCTGCTTGGCCTGCAGTGTTCATCCAGCTCTACACCTTGTTATCTCTAAAGAGTGTGGTTAGTACCTAGTGACATTTACTGCTCCTCTGCATCTAGGAGGGGATGCCACATTGACGTGCATTAGATATACCCCCTTGAAGAATACCTGCACTCAAAACAAAGGGCAGACAGCTCAGTAGATATACAGTCCCCATTGTTAGCCTGGAACAGCTGCTACAGGAGCAGCAGCTAGCAACCATTATCAGCACTGACATCTTAATAGTGAAACAACTTAAACTGCAAATGCATGAAGAGCCAGGTCTGGCCCTGGCATGAGACTAAGATCTGAGTGGTGACTCCCCAGGCCTGTACCCAGCCTTGTTACTGACAGAGGTTTTCCAGGTTTTCTCAGCCTGTCTCCTCGTGGCTTAAGCTGCGTAGTACACAATGGCAGCTTAGGGGTGGGATAGATTGGAAAAATAAAGCAGAATTCCATGATCCAAAAGTCAGAATTCCACCCCATATGATAAAAATTTCACATCCATGTATTTTCCTTGTGTCCAACCAATGTTCTTTTGAAACTTTTTGTATTCACTTATGGGACATGGGTGTTGCTGGTTGAGCCAGAATTTTAATGAACCTGGTGGAAATCAGACTGAGGACATTATTGCTCATAAGTGTCACTTGATGGCATTGTTGACGACATCATCAATCAATTTGCTCATGACCAAGGTTAAACTGATGGCACAGTAACTGGCCAGAATGGATCATCCTGCTTTGTGTGTATAAAATATAATTGAGCTATTTTCCACACTGTTAGACCATTAATAATGACCACTCCCATCACACCCACATGGGCTACAAGTTCCAGTTCATTAGCGCTTGCTTCTTAAAAAGGTTTATCCTCTCATCCTCCCTGTATCTCTTCCCTGAAAGATTTATACCTGAGTCCCTAGTGCCTGTACCAGAAATGAATGTTACATTCCATCTGTGGCCTGACCAGAACTTATTAACAATTCTGCATAAGTTCCCTGCTTTAGCCCTCTATGCCATTTTTTTGAGCCCAGTACTTCATATGATTTGCTAATCATTCTCTCAATATGTCCTACTACCTTGAAAAATCTATGCACATCAACTTTCAGGTCCCTCTGTTCTTGTACATACTTTAGAACTATGTATTTCTATCACCTCTCCTCAGCTATTCTGCAAAAATGCAACACCTCATAAATCTATTAAATTTTATGTACCACTTGTTTGTCCAGTTTGCTGACCACATCTTGTTGCAATTGATCACTATCATCCTCACTGTTTACCACAACCATCAAGTTTGGTAACATTTACAAATTTTACACTATCCCAATGTCCAAGTGATTTATAATAAAAGGTGTGTTCCAGCACTAACCCTGAGAAACACCCATTTACAATGACTCATTGCTTTCAGCTCTTTTTTTATCCAATGTTGTAGCCAGAGGGCATGAAGAGAATTCTCAATACAAGCTGTATTCTCTTCTACCTTACTAATATTTTCCCCTCTGAGTGCATTCTTGCCTATATTGCCACATTTAACTTCTGCTTCTTTTAAAAACGGACAACTTTGCCGGGCTCACAAAATGGCTGAGGCTGGTCACATGATCATATTTCCAGAAACTTCTAATCCTCCCACACTGTATTGACATTCCAGCTAAAGCTGACACAAATTACTTAGAGATGAAGTACCTGCTACCAGACAGCTCTGGAAAAAAGACATCAAGATTGTTTTGGTAATGTTTTCAGTTACCTAGTCACCTCACTCTGGAAATCCTGGTGGAGGAGATAAAGCTACATTGTTAGCTCACTAGGATGGGCCATCGGCACCTTGTCACATGATTGATATCAGAACTGGTTGAATTGCTTAAAAATACAATTCTGGGATTCTGAATCAGTTACTATTTGACTTCCAGAGGGGGAGCAGGATTCCAGGTTGAAATGGCAGCCTGCCATCGACTTTCCTTCTGTCTCTTAAGTTGCTGGCAAGAAAGAAGCCTACACTTCACCAGTAAGAAGGAAAACTACCGGGCCCAGCTTAACAAGGACATAGAACATAGAACACAGAACATTACAGCGCAGTACAGGCCCTTCGGCTCTCGATGTTGCGCTGACCTGTGAAACCAATCTGAAGCCCATCTCACCTACACTATTCCATTATCATCCATACGTTTATCCAACAACCATTTAAATGCCCTTAAAGTTGGCGAGTCTACAACTGCTGCAGGCAAGGCATTCCATGCCTTTACTACTCTCTGAGTAAAGAATCTACCTCTGACATCTGTCCTATATCTATCACCCCTCAATTTAAAGCTATGTCCCCTCGTGCTAGCCGTCACCATCTGAGGAAAAAGGCTCTCACAGTCCACCCTATCTAATCCTCTGATCGTCTTGTATGTCTCTATTAAGTCACCTCTTAACCTTCTTCTCTCTAACGAAAACAGCCTCAAGTCCCTCAGCCTTTCCTCATAAGACCTTCCCTCCATACCAGGCAACATCCTGGTAAATCTCCTCTGCACCCTTTCCAATGCTTCCACATCCGTCCTATAATGCGGCGACCAGAACTGTACGCAATACTCCAAGTGCGGCCGCACCAGAGTTTTGTACAGCTGCAACATGACCTCACGGCTCCGAAACTCAATCCCTCTACCAATAAAACCTAACACACCGTACGCCTTCTTAACAACCCTATCAACTTGGGTGGCAACTTTCAGGTGGCAACATGATGATTCGACAATGATTTTTGGAAAGTTGTAACTGATGTGAACTGGTTTTTAATACGTCTATCAAAATACCTTTCTCAAAATCTGTAATTTATAACCCATCCTTCATGAAGTCCCATCCTCCTTAATTTCCTCCTGAGTGCTTGTGTGTACGGAATAGTAAAGTAATTCCTCTGCATTTCAAATAGTTTGTCAGTAAACCCTACTTTTCATTTTATTGAAAAGCATTTTATTTCAATGTTTATCTTTAAAAACTGGAATCTTAAAACCTGGCTTTGGGAAACACTTTTAATCTACCATGGCAAGAGATGGAAGTTAAAAAAGAAATGGAGAAAAGCAAACTACACCTCATTGTCTTGGACTTAATAACTGAAAAATCAATCATGATCCAAATTTACCCCATTTCCACTCTGTCTGTGGCACCAACTTGACAGTGACCACCTACTACATGAACCTCAATTCTGTTAACAGGCTTTTTACATGGCATGTCAAATAATTTCTTAAAATCCTTTTCCATTATTAGTACTTTTTCCAAAATTTAAATTTGTCAAGCATAATCTGCCTTTTACATATTTTGTAAATCTTCTTCATTAATTCAAACCTCTCCAAATGCCTGCTGAATTCTTTCCTGATTGTTTCTAAAGCCTAACTTTGTTCAATTAACTGGCCTTCAGTTACTACGAATGGAATAAGGGTGCCATGTTTATCACTCTTCAAATCTCTGACACCTCCCATATATCTCGGATTATGACAAGCCTTTCTACTATTTCAACCTCTACTTTGTGCAGTTTTCGGGGATGTAAGGTATCTGGAAGAGGAGACTTACCCACTCTTCACGTAACCGTTCTTTCCAAAATATACAGCATATATCATAAGTATATATCACGTTTACTGTCCCAAATAAAAACCAATCTGCCTCTTACTATCTATCTAATATTTACATGCTGGTAAGAATTTTGTTGGCTCTCTTAAGTTAACTGCCATTCTACTTTCATCTTTTCTCTCAGCTTGTCTTATCTCTCTCTTTGCTTCCTTTCCCACGTTATTGTGTTTGGCCTGGTTCTTGCTTGAAGAATTCACCCAACATGTAGCATACACCTCTTTTATTTGTTTCATCATACATCAGACTCTCCACCCATCATATCATCAAAGAAGCTCAGCTTTGGCTTCCTTAGCTTTCACCATTGTGGGAATGTACCCTTAAAATCAGCACCTTAGAGGCATCACAGATAGATTTTTTTTATCAGTCTTTGGTTGCAATTATTTCTAGCTAGAATCCTTACACTTGTTCTTCTTAGGACTAGAGGGTCAAGGGGTGAGAGCGGGAGCAAAAGTGGAGTCTTAGGTTGGATGGTCAGCTACGGTCCCAGTGGCACAGGTTCGAGGGCCTGAGAAGCCTGCTCCAGCTCCAATTTTCAATGTTTCTACGATAAAAAAAATCACAGGAGGTGATGGCATAGTAGTGAAAACATAGGCTTTGCAGAGCAGCAGGTTTGAGAGTAGCTTGTTAGGTGAGAGCTCAATTCCAGCCTTTGCTGCTGTCCCTTTGAAAAATAAGCTGCTGAAACAGAGCAAAAATGCAGCTATGAATCCTTATTCCATGCACTCTGTAGCCATTTTCTTTCTGCAAAGATGGATTGGGGAAGTTATATTTTATTAACATAAGGCATGATCTGGTCAAAGTAGATTAGAAGAGGTGGCTGAAGGTAAAATCTACAGCCAGACAGTTGTGCGTCGGGGTGGGGTGCATTCTGAAAGGAATACAGGAGAAAATGGGCCCAACATGTTCTCTTTAAGGTGGAATATAGGACCAATAAGCCCAGAGAACACCGGACATTTAGAAATATTCTGGACTGGATAAAAAGGAAATGAGGTTTATAACAGGTGCAAAGGGAGCAAATCAAGCAATTAGTAGAGCAAAAGAGGATGCATGAGAAAACAATTCTACAAATATATTTAGGAGAAGAGAATAACTAGGGATAGAATAGGACCCATTAAGGACCAACAGGGAAACTGTGTGTGGAGCCAGAAGGCACTGGTATAGTGATAAACGAGTATTTCATATTTGTCTTTACTCAAAAGGAGGATGATATAGGTACAAAATTTGAGAAGGTGATGGATTGTAAGTGACTTATCAAGGGATCGATGCTGGGTCCATTAATGTTACGTATAAGTGATGTAGGTGAAAATGTAGAAGGGATGATAATTAAGCTTGTGGATGACACAAGGATTGGCCAGACAGTTACAAGAGGTTTTATAAATAGATTGGTCAGATGGACAGAGCAGTAGCAGGTGGAATTTAACCCTGTTAAATGTGAGGTGATGCACTTTGGAAGATAAGGGAGTACTCAATGAATGAAGGACACTAGAAAGCTTGGTGGAACAGAGGGATCTTGGGGTGTTTATCCACAAATCCCTGAAGATGGCAGGGCAGATGAATACGGTGGTTAAGAAAGGCAAATGTCCCCTATGCTTTCTCAGTTGAGGCATAGATTAAAACAGCAGGGAGACCATGTTGGAGCAATACTGAATATTAGCTAGACCACAGCTGGAGTGCGGTGCACAGTTCTGGTCACTGCACTATAGGAGAGAAAGAACTGTTCTGAAAGGGGTGCAGAGGAAATTCACCCAGATGTTGGTTAGGATGCAGCACTTCAGCTACAAAGAGAGGCTAGATAAGCTTGGGTTGTTTTCTTTGGAGCAGAGAAGGTTGAGGTGTACAAGATTATGAGAACCATGATCAGGGTGGGTAGAAAGCAACCCTTTAGTTGAAGGGTCATTAACAAGGAGGCATAACTTTAAGGTGAAAGGGAAGAGGTTTAGAGGGAGTTTGAGAAAGTTCTTTTCCAGATATGGGTCTGGAATGCATTGCCTGGGTGGGTTACTGAGGCAAGTAACCTCACAACCTTTAAAGTACTTGGATGAGCACTTCAAATATCATAACATTCCAGGCTTTAGGTCTATGGCTGGAAAGTGGGACTTTCAGTTGCATTGGCAATAGAGACTTGATGAGTCAACGGGCCTCTTCTGTACTGTATGATTCTATGGATCTCTTCTCACATTGAAGTCAGCCCTTGACCAAATTAGAAATTCTACTTCAGATTGTTCCTTGCTCTTCTCCATTCACTCAAAACCTTTAAAAAAAAACAAAAGACTGCAGATGCTATAAATCAGGAACAAAAACAAAGTTGCTGGAAAAGTTCAGCAGGTCTGGCAGCATCTGTGAAGGAGAGAACAGAGTTAACGTTTCGGGTCCGGTGACCCTTCCTCAGAACTGAACAGAACTCGGAACCTTTGACTGACACTACCTGGGTGCCTATAGAATAACAAGAGTGGCATGCCTGTCCTTGTTTTCAACTCTTTAAAAAATGGATATTACTCACCCTGTCAGGTACATCCTCTCTCTACAATCAGTACCGTCACCATACCCAAACCTTGTTCCTGCCTTATCCAGCTGGATACTTTTTATCCTGGAATACCAAGCAGCCAATTGTCATAATTTTAAGCCAGGTTTCCATCATTGCTGCATATATTCCACATAGCTTGTATTTATACATCATCAAACTTCTTTACTCCACTTTGTGCACACATATGCAAAGCCTGCCTTTTTGTTCTTTGCAGTCATTCTTAGTCTGCTTCTATTTTTGGATTATTGGAATCTCTTCTGGGGTACAAGTGAGCTGTATAAGAAGGATGAATTGCATCTGAATTCGAAGGGCACTGATATACTGGCAGGGAGATTTGCTAGAGCTGCTTGAGAGGATTTAAACTAATAGGAGGTAGGACCCAGTGAGGAAAAGAGATAGTCTGAGATTGGTGCAGTTGGGAAAAAGAGCGAGTCAAACAGTCAAGGCAGGCAGGAACAAAGCAGAGAACGAGGTACGCTGATAAATGCAACAGGCCTGACAGGAAAGGAAGATGCACTAAGGACATGGCTGGGGTCATGGGACTGGGATATCACTGCAATTACAGAGACGTGGCTCAGGGATGGACATGACTGGCAGTTTAATGTTCCATGGAATAGATGCTATAGGAAGGATAGAAGGGGGTGGGGGGCAAGAGATGAGGGGAGGTGATGTTTTTGATTAGAGATAACATTACAGCTGTACTTAGGAAGGATATTTCAAGGAGTACATCCAATGAAGTTATTTGAGTGGAACTGAGGAATAAGAAAACGATGATCGTCTTATTGGGATTGTATTATAGACCTCCTGATAGTCAGTGGGAAACTGAGAGACAAATTTGTAAGGAGATCTTAGTTACCTGCAAGAATAATAGGGTGGTTTCAGTTGGGGATTTTACCTTTCAAAACACAGACTAGGGCTGCCATAGTGATAAGGGTTTGGATGGAGAGGAATTTGTTAAGCATGTACAAGAAAAATTTCCTGAATCAGTTAATGGATATACCTTCGAGAGAAGGTGCAAAACTTGACCTATTCTTCAGGAATAAAGCAGGGCAGGTGACTGAGGTATCACTGGGGGAGAACTTTGGGGGCAGTGGTCATAATTCTATTAGTTTTAAAATAGATAATAGAAAAGGTTAGACCAGATCCAAAAGTTAAAGTTCTAAATTGGACGAAGGTCACATTTGATGGCATCAGACAAGAACTTTCAGAAGTTGATTGGGGGTGGCACACATAAAGGCACTGCTAGAAAATGGGAAGCCTTCAAAAATGTGATAATGAGAGTCCAAAGAAAGTATGTTCCTGTTAGGATGAAAGGCAAGGCTGGTAGGTGTAGGGAATGCAAATTGACTAGAGAAATTGAGGTTTTGGTCAAGAATAAGAAGGTTGCATATGTCAGGTATAGACAGCAGGCGTTGAGTGAATCCCTTGAAGAGTATAAAGGCAGTAGAAGTATATTTTAGAGGGAAATCAGGAAGACAAAAAGGGGATAGGAGCTTTGGCAAATAAGATTAAGGAGAATCCAAAGGGATTCTACAAGTACATTAAAGACAAAAGAGTAACAAATGAGAGAACATGGCCCCTTAGAGATTAGCAATGGCCACCTTTGTGTGAAACTGCAAGACATAAGGGAGATACTAAATGAGTATTTTGCATCTGTGTTTACTGTGGAGAAGGAAATGGAAGATAGAGAACTTGGGGAAATATAGCGACATCTTGAAAAATGTCCGTATAGCAGACGAGGAGGTGCTGGACGTCTTAAAACGTATAATGTTGGACAAATCCCTGGGACCTGATCAGGTGTACCCTAGAACTCTGCAGGAAGCTAGGGAAGTGAGTGCTGGGTCCCTGGCTAAGATATTTGTATCATCGATAGCCACAGGTGAAGTGCCGGAAGATTGGAGGTTGGCTATGTGGCGCCACTATTTAAGAAAGGTGGTAACGGAAATCCAAGGAACTACAGACCAGGGAACCTGACATCAGCCAGTCCTGAAGAAGGGTTCCAATCCAAAATGTTGACTTTCCTGCTCCTCCGATGCTGTCTGACCTGCTGTGCTTTTCCAACTCCACATTTTTTGAGCCTGACATCAGTGGTGGGCAAGCTGTTGGATGGGATCCTGAGGGACAGGATTTACTTGTATTTGGAAAGGCAAGGACTGATTAGGGATAGTCAACATGGCTTTGTGCATGGGAAATCATGTCTCACTGACGACTGAATTTTTTTGAATAAGTGACAAAAAAGGTTGACGAAGGCAGAGCAGTGGATGTGATCTATATGAACTTCAGTAAGGTATTCGACAAGGTTCCTCATGGCAGACTGGTTAGCAAGACTACATCACATGGAATGAGAACTAGCCATCTGGATAAAAAATTAACATGAAGGCAGAAGACAGAGGGTGGTGGTGGAGGTAAAAGGTACTGCAGATGCTGGAGAATCCGAGATAATAAGGTGTGGAGCTGGATGAACACAGCAGGCCAAGCAGCATCATAGGAGCAGGAAAGCTTGACCCTTCATCAGAAAGGGTTGCTTTTCAGACTGGAGGCCTGTGACCAGTGGTATGCCACAAGGATCGGTGCGGGGTCCACTGCTTTTCATCATTTATATAATTGACTTGGATGTGAACATAAGAGGTATGGTTAGTAAGTTTGTAGATGACACCAAAATTGGAGGTGTAGTGTACAGCTAAGAAGGTTACTTTAGCGTACAACAGGACCTTTGTCAGATGGGCCAATAGGCTGAGGAGTGGCAGATGGAGTATAATTTAGATAAATGTGAGGTGCTGCATTTTGGAAAGGCAAATCAGGGCAGGACTTATATATCTAATGGTAAGGTACCGGTGAGTGCTGTTGAACAAAGGGACCTTGGAGTGCAGGTTCATTGTTCCTTGAAAGTGGAGTTGCAGGTAGATAGAATAGTGAAGGAGGTGTTTGGTATGCTTGCCTTTATTGGTCAGTGCATTGAGTATAGAAGTTGGAAGGTCATGTTGCAGCTGTACAGGACATTGGTTAGGCCACTTTGGGAATACCACATGCAATTCCGGTCTCTCTGCTAGAGGAAGGATGTTGTGAAATTTGAAAGAGTCAGCAAAGATTTACGAGGATGTTGGCAGGTTGGAAGGTTTACGTTCTAGGGAGAGGCTGAATAGGCTGGGGTATTTTGCCTGGAGTATTGGACGCCTAGGGGTCATAGAAACATAGAAGAGAGGAGCAGGAGGAGGTCATATGTCCCTTCGAGTCTGCTCCGCCATTCTTCACGACCATGGCTGATCAACCAACGCAAAAGCTTAATCCTGCTTTCTTCCCATAACCTTTGATCCATTCACCCCAAGTGCCATATTTAGTCGCCTTTTGAATACATTCAATGTTTTGGCATCACCTACTTCCTGTGGTAATGAAATCCACAGGCTCACCAGTCTTTGGGTGAAGAAATGACTCCTCATCTCCATCTTGAATTGGCAAACTCGAAACCTCAGACTGTGACTCCTACTTCTGGACACACCCACCATCGGGAACATCCTCCCTGCATCTAACCTGTCTAGTCCTGCTAGAAGTTCATAAGTCTCTATGAGATTCCCTCTCATTTATCTGAACTCTAGTGAAAATGATCCCAACTTAGTCAATCTTTCCTCATATGTCAGACATGCCATTCCTGGAATCAGCCTGGTAAACCTTCGCTGCATTCCCTCAACAGCAAGAGTATCCTTCCTCAGAAAAGGAAACCAAAACTGCACGCAATATTTCTAGGTGCGGCCTCACCAAGACCCTGTATAAATGCAACAACACGTCCCTTGTACAGGCCTATAAAATCATCAGGGGCATGGATAGGGTGAATAGCCAAGGTCTTTTCCCCAAATCTAGACTCCAAATCTAGAGGGCATCGGTGTAAGGTGTGAAGGGAAAGCTTTAAAAGGGCCCTAAGGGGCCACTTTTTCACGTAGAGAGTGCTATGTGTATGGAATGAACATGTGTATGTTATCTCGGATTCTCCAGCATCTGCAGTACCTTTTATCTCTGATACAATTTTAACCCTACTGCGAAGCCTCTTCTAAGGATGCCTACCCTGAAGAAGTTACCCTCCTCCCTCCGGACAAACCTCAGGGAATCTCTCTCCCACTGCAACTCTCCTCTCCCCCTATCCTCTCCTCTATCCATCCTCTATCCGCCTCCCCCTCTCTCCCTGTTTATTTCAGAACCCTCTTCCCCTTCCCCATTTCTGATGAAGGGTCTAGGCCCAAAACATCAAGTTTTCCTGCTCTTATGATGCTGCTTGGCCTGCTGTGTTCATCCAGCCCCACGCCTTGTTATCTCAGATTCTCCAGCATCTGCAGTACCTTTTATCTCTGATACAATTTTAACCCGACTGCGAAGCCTCTTCTAAGGATGCCTACCCTGAAGAAGTTACCCTCCTCCCTCCGGACAAACGTCAGGGAATCTCTCTCCCACTGCAACTCTCCTCTCCACCTATCCTCTCCTCTATCCGCCTCCCCCTCTCTCCCTATTTATTTCAGAACCCTCTTCCCCACACCCCCCCATTTCTGATGAAGGGTCTAGGCCCGAAATGTCATGTTTTCCTGCTCCTATGATGCTGCTTGGCCCGCTGTGTTCATCCAGCCCCACGCCTTGTTATCTCGGATTCTCCAGCATCTGCAGTACCTTTTATCTCTGAGACAATTTTATCCCTTAACTTTAACTCACTGCTTCACTTGGTATAACAAACTGTTTGGAATGACAGTCAGCAGCATCTGCCTCTAGCTCAAATTAATAAATCTTGGACTGGAATTTTAAAAAGACTACAGAATGACTGAAATGTTAAAAGCATTCCATTCTTCCTATAACTACAAGTGAATTAGTTAACATGGTTCATTGAGGGAATGCGGGTTACCTGATTTGAACTTGTAAACCACTTTTTGTGTCGTAGGGACTTCATTCATGCAAGCAAAGAACAAAATTTCTGTTTATTACAGTGAAAACTACACCAAGACAGGTAAATTACACCTTTTCTGAGAGTGTAACAACTGTTTGGACCAAGAATATGGCTCTAATTCAGGACAAAATTATTACAAACATTCATCTATTTAAGAGTCAAAGAATTTCTGCTACCATTGACTAACAAAACAGTCAACTTCTTACGATTACATTAACTAGGTCTCAATAAAATTAGTTGCTTGGTAGTATGGAACTTGAATTATGCTGAAACAAAAGACATGTTGTTGAATTTTTCAACTCAACACCAGTTAAAAGTCATGGGCTTCAAAGAAGCTTTGACTTGAAATGTTAACAGTCCCTCCACAGATACTGCTAGACCTTTTGAGATTTTTTAAGCACTTTCTGTTTTTTGTTCCAAGTTGAAAAGCACTCTATGCAAAGAATTCACTCCCGATAGTTCAAGGGTATATACAGTCCTTACCAACTAGTCTATCAGCTAAACCCCAAATTAAACCCCCTTCTGTGCTGTGCAATGATCTTCCTGCTTTAGAAGATCGAACAATTAGTTCCTTTCTTTCTGCATATTTGAATATTTCACATGTAGGTAGCCGGGCTTTTATCAAAGCTAAAGTGTTGAAGATGTTGAGAGCACCGAGACATCATCTAAGACAGAGTTTAGTTCAGGAGATTTGGTAAATTACAAAAGAGAAAGTCACGGGGAATGGAAAGGTGCTGGCAAGATATTACGCATGGAAACAGCAATCAAACTGACAATTTTCACTCCTCACAATAATCAGAGCTAATTAGAACATTACAGACTCTGAGTAGCTGATAAAGAGAAGAAAAGTTATCTTTAACTCAAGTGCAGTGGTAGTGTGAGATAACAAGGTGTAGAGCTGGATGAACACAGCAGGCCATGCAGCATCAGAGGAGCAGGAAGTCTGACTTTTCCCCTGAAGGGTCTAGGCCCGAAAAGTCAGCCTTCCTGCTCCTCTGATGCTGCTGTATTCATCCAGCTCTACACCTTGTTATCTCAGATTCGCCAGCATCTGCAATTCCTACTATCTCTGAAGCAGTGGTAGTGTGTATAGCTTTGAGCCAGAAGGTCCAGGTTCAAATTCCACCTACTCTGGAGATGTGTAATAGCATCTCTGAACAGGTTGATTAGGAAACTATCTGCGCGAGTTTTTTTTAAAAATCCCTACAGTGTGGAAGCAAGCCATTTGGCCCATCAAGTCTACACTGACGCTCCAAACAGCATCCAACCCACACCCACTCCCCTACCCTATCTGTATAATCCTGCTTTTCCCCTGACTAATCTACCTAGCTTGCACATTCCTGGACACCATGGGCAATTAACCATTGCCGATCCACCTACATCTTAGCACTGTGGGAAGAAGTGCTCATCTATTTTGTGATGAATGGCCCAAGGAACAGAATATAGCAGATCATGGACTGGATAGTGGTATTACAAGAGATCATGAAACAAAATACAAAGCTGTCACATCCACAAACCAATTGCCCAGAGTGGAAGCATGGGTAGCATATATTCCAGAGGAGTCGAATGAATGGAGGGATGTGATCATTATTAGGCAAGAAAAGTAACTGGCTAATTTAGTTATTGTTTGAACATTGAATAAAGGTCAAGAAGTAGGCATTATGGACTGGCAGAATGAGGTGAAAGAACAAAGAACAAAGAAGAACAAAGAAAATTACAGCACAGGAACAGGCTCTTCGGCCCTCTAGCCTGCGCTGATCCAAATCCTCTACCTAAATCTGTCACCTATTTTCCAAGGATCTGTATCCCTCTGCTCCCTGCCCATTCACGTATCTGTCTAGATACATCTTAAATGACGCTATTGTGCCCGCCTCTACCACCTCCGCTGGCAACGCGTTCCAGGCACCCGCCACCCTCTGCGTAAAGAACTTTCCACGCATATCTCCCTTAAACTTCTCCCCTCTCACCTTGAAATCGTGACCTCTAGTAATTGAGTTACCCACTCTGAGAAAAAGCTTCTTGCTATCCACCCTGTCTATACCTCTCATGATTTTGTAGACCTCAATCAGGTCCCCCCTCAACCTCTGTCTTTCTAATGTAAATAATCCTAATCTACTCAACCTCTCTTCAAAAAGAAGAACAAAGAAAGTAGAAACAAACAGAAGAAAGTAAGATAACACATAGCAACTACTGACTGTAGATCTTGAAATGAGCATTGCATCAAAAAACATGAGCTGGAGAAAGAGCATTCGGTAATGCAAGAGAGCAATCTTGTGTAAGAAATAGGAGCAGGAGTAGGCCATTCAGTGCTTCGAGCCTGTGCCATCATTTAATAACACCCTGGCTGAACTGCTGATGGCCTAAATTTCATGTTCCTGCTTGTCCTCCATAACTCTGGATACCATCAATGTCCAACTCATACTTATAATATTTTCAATGACCCACTCATTGCAGAAGAGAATCTCAAACACTAATGGCTCTCAAAGAATAAATTCCTCCATATCAGTGTCTTAAATGGAGTACACAATTTATAGACAGTCAGTCAATGTGCCGTTTTATAAATTCCTACTTTAGAAATAAAACCAGTCTGACTCCAAACCAAAACATAAACAGATTCTAAACAAGGCCTTAAACCTAACAAGAATTGTCTGACCAAAAACGTCACCTCTTCTTCACAATGATAAAACCTTTAGTTCTCTCGTGACAGCGACTTGAAAGGAATTTGGGGATTTACATATAAATATTAATCAATTAAAACCTTCTAACTGATTAAAGATTTAACAGCATCTTAGGTTTGTTTAATACATCCTCATCAATGGTGTGATCCTTTGATGTTCTACTTATAAATTCTGTAACTGATACTATCTCTCTCACTAACACCTGAAGAAGGAGAGAAGCTCTGAGAGTTTGTGTTTTCAAATAAACCTGATCGACAATAACCTGATATTGTTTGATTTCTGACCTTGTCCGCCCCAGTCCAACACCGGCACCTCCACATCATGACTGACAATGCAATAATTGCTTGTGAAGTTTAAAGTTTTTCAGAATTACCCAGCATCTGGAACCCTCTGATAAAGACACTGGGTCTGGTCTAGAGTCAGTCACTTTGGTGGTTTCCAACTTATTTTCATGAATGGCTATCCAGAAAATATTACAGAAACTGAAACTTGTTCTTAATATTGGGCAACTATAAAACTGACTTACTCCCAAAGGTTCATATTGACCAAACTTCTCTCAACACATTCTTGATCCGATCCTCCCATCCAACTTCCATTTACCTGATACTCATCTCCCCCAATCCTGATCCACCTGCAAGCCCAACTACTCAACCATCAATCTGCCACCCTTCAATCTTATCCGGTTTACTCCTTTCCCATCAACTACCTTACCCTTGGAAGCACCTCACTGTAGGATTACACCCCACCACCCACTTACCTGACACTCTAACCTCACACTCACCCAATGCTCTTACCCCTCACCCATTTATCTGGTGCTATACTCCCTCACCCTCTCACCTGGAATCCTACAATCAATCTGCCATCCAAGCCCATTACCTATTTAACTTCCTTCTTTGTCTAACCCACCTACCTGTCACCTGACTGCCTAATCCACTTACATGGCACCACTACCATTCACTTACCTTCTGTCCTACCCCACCTCAGCAATGTCCTGGCACCCTAACGCTTTACTCACTTGACTTACACACACAAATTCTCTCCAAAGCTCGGCATATGAGGCTTCGGACCTTTACACAGCAGAATACTGGAATTATTGCTGTAAGAAAGGGGCATACCTTGTCCTCCAATACTGATACTGTGCTGCATGGCTCCCAAATCAAGTATGCTTTGTGATCTCCAGAAGCCCAAATCAGAAGATCAAACAGAAACATCCAGCTCTAGGGCAGGATAAGCTAAAGGAAGTGCTGTAGCAACCCAACTGTGACTGCCACTCTGCCTATTACTTATTCTGCTGTTTTATTCTTCCTGCGAAAGTAATCAAGCTTGCCACATTATACTCCATTTGCCAATTTTGTGTCCACTCACTTAACTCGCTTTACCAACTCTTTGATTCTGGTTCAAGGGGCTAGTGGGATGGGCTTGGGGCCAGGAGTTCATTTTTTTGAGCCCTAACTTGGGAGAGGATCGGGACTCCACGTAGAAAAACACAAAGGTTTGTTAATGTCGCAAGCTACCATATTTTTCCAAAATTTAATTGAGAATTAATTTAAGCTGCAAGTAGCAGATTGGGGGCTTTTTCACTAGAAAGTTGGTGTCCAATCATCCAGTCAGTACAGGCACAGTCCTTTAATTTTCCAGCCAGCTAAGCAGTTGCTCCCCGAAGAAAATCAGAAGCCTTATGTCAGGTAACCCTCCCCATCCCTGGTATGCATATGTTTGCTCGTATTGTGTGCATTCTTTGTGGAAGGAGGGAAGCATTAAAAGACAATAATATGGGCACATGAGCATTTTCCCTGCATTTAAAGAGCCAGATTTAAATGTCAATCGCCAGAGCTGTGTGACTGTCCATTCCATGACTAGTAAGCAGAATGTGAGATTAGGGAGTTAGGTAGTAAAGGCTTCTGAATGAAAAGTGGTTCAGTGTTGTCAAAGCACTACAGTTGAGAAACAATAAAGCATTATACGAGAGATAAAAGGTACTGCAGATGCTGGAGAATCCGAGATAACAAGCGTGAGGCTGGATGAACACAGCAGGTCAAGCAGCATCACAGGAGCAGGAAAACTTGACGTTTCGGGCCTAGACCCTTTGCATTACATGTGTGAGAGGTGTTCATCCCAAAGCCATCTTTCATGGTTATGTCCTTGTTCCATGCAAGCTTTTGGGAAAAAGCTATCAGATGTGTACATTCCCCAGCTGAAATTAAAGGTCAATGCACTGATACAAGCGCAGAACATCCTGTCTACCTGCTCATAAATTGTGGCTTTTTATCCACATGTAGGCAATGCGTTGAGAAGAATGCATTTGGCATGACAAACTGCAACCTGTTCTATTCCCCATCTTCTATCTAAAATACCACTATCTTTTGGGTCTGCCTCTACACAGTCTCAAGGAAAACAAGATTGCGCCCCACAAAACAATGGTTTCTTGGTTTGAGAGGTGTGCATTTACACATGTATAAATAAATACATTCTGAAGTAAAAGACTGGTTCCAGTTCTATCCTTCACCACCTGACCTTTTGCAGAATAGGAAAAAAATTAAACTTAGCTAATAACCCGGCAAGTGAATGAACTTAAAAGGCTACCTGCAGGATGTCACTGTCACAAAATAACATATGGCCATATGATGCAGCAGCACAATTAGGCCATTTGGCCCACTGAATCTGATCCGGTACTTGATCAGGGCTGATATGTTTGTCAACCCCATTCTCCTGCCTTCTCCCGGTAACCCTTGATCCCCTTACCAATCAATTCATTCAATGACCTGGCCTCCACAGTCTTTTGTGGCCATGAGTTTCACAGATTAAACACCCTTTGGCTGAAGAAAGTCTTCCTCATCTCAGTTCAAAAGTCTCATCTCTTCATTCTGAGGCTCTGCCTTCTGGTCCTAGTTACTCCTAGTAGTATTCTCCAATTTTCTCTAATCCATTCTCTCCAGGCTCCTCAGTATTTTGTAAATTTCAATGAGATCTCTCCTCATCCTTCTAAACTTCATCAAGTACAAACCCAGAGTCCTCAACTGCTCTCATATGGCAAGTCCTCCATCCCCGGGATCATTTTTGTAAACCTACTCTAGACACCTTCCAACAGCAGCTCATCCTTGTTTAGATACACCCAAAAATGCAAACAATATTCCGAATACAGTTTGACCAGAGCCTTACCCAGTTTCAGTAGTACATCTCTGCTCTTGTATTCTAGCCCTCTTGAAATGAATGCTAACATTGCATTTGCCTTCCTTACTGTCAATTGAACCTGCATGTTAACCTGAACAGATACTGAAAGAGAACCCCCAAGTTCCTTTGTGCTTCAGATTTTCAAAGCCTTTCCCCGTTTAGAAAACAATCTACACCTTTATTCTTCGCACCGAAGTGCATAGCTTCACAGTTTCCCACATCGCATTCCATTTCCCATTTCTTTGCCCACTCTCCTTCTGCAGCTTCCCCAATTCCTCACACTACCTATCCCTCCACCTATCTTCATGGCAACTGCAAACTTAGCAACAATGCCCTCAGTTCTTTTGTCCAGATTTTTCCTTAATAACAGGAATAGTTTGGTCCCGACACTGACTCCTGCGGAACTCCACTAGTCACTGGCTGCCATACTGAAAAAGACGCCTTTATCCCACTTTCTGCCTTCTACCAATCAGCCAATCCTCTATCCATGCCAGTACCTTGCCCTTAATATTATTCTGATAACCATACACTATGGCTTAATTCTCAAAAAAAAGTTTTGCTTTATTTATCGATAAACAAGAAAATAATTTCATTTGATTCATATTGAAAAGCAAGACTTTTGTTTTCATGGTAAAGTTCTCTATCCCTCTTTTCAGCCACTTTCATTTTTAGTGTTTTTCTTCTTTTCCTTCCCTCAACTTTTGTATTTCTGGTTTTCTTGCTGTCATCCTTTGATAGGCCCAGGCCCATAGCATCTTAAGACATATTTTGGGGTAATTTAGTCTCACTAAATTCACACCAATTCATCCAAAAGTAAGCAATATTCGTTTATTGAAATCTGAGGCAAGTATGCAAGCGCCTGTGTGTGCAATAAAAATAGAAGTTTGAAATTCAGGAAATCGAATACAGCTGCAGCTTTAAGTTAGAAATGTATTTTATCTATCTAGCTCAGTTGCTACATTCTACCATAAATTAAATAAAATAAAAATGGGCACAATGGAACTTGGGAGCATATTTTCCTGGAACAAAGGACAAATAATTGCTTACAGCTTCGAGATTATGGTACTGATCTTCCTAACTTTTTAACTTCCCTACATCGTAAATAATCCCAGGCCAGAGAAAACACTCCTGAACAGACTGAACCACGAGCTACGAGAGAACTCTTTCTTTTACATACAGAGATAGGTTAATATATAGATGTGCATGACTGAAATAATGTGACAATTCAAGCATTCCTAGCCTCATTGATGTCAGTTCTGCTGAGTCATAAGATAAAATAAGTAAGATGGTGTCTGACTTCAAAAGGGTGCCAATCTTGGAAAATTTCAAAGACTTACTGGCAACAGCACCAGTGGCAAGCCCGAATATAACCTCGGCGTAGCATCTGGGGAGTTAAAATTGAGAGAGTGTGCCTCTAGCAAATTACTTGACAAAAGTAACATTTCAAAAATGGCTACTTTGATTTCTCAACCAGGGCAGGAGCTGACTGGTGAGTAGCTGCCAACTATTTCTAGAAAATATAAACTTCAAGATAGGTATACTAGTCACTGGATTAGTAATCCAGAGATCCAGGCAACGTTCTGGAATCCTGAGTTCAAATTCCACCTCAGTAGATGGAAGAATTTGAATTTAATGAAAAATGTGGAAATAGTGCAATAACTACCATGAAACCATGGGTGACTGCCAAAACAAGAGAGAGCAAATGCAACATTTCCAAGTTTGTTGATGGAACTGGGTGGAATTGAGAGTTGTGAGGGGAATGCAAGGAGTCTTGAAGGTGATTTAGACAAGTTGAGTCAGTGGACAAATACATGGAAGATGAAGTATAACGTGACTAAACACACTTCGGTGTGAAAAACAGGAAGAAAGAGTATTATTTAAATGATGGCATATTGGGAAATATGAATGTAAAGAGGGATCTGAATGTCCTTCTACATCAATCAAAGAAAGTAGACAGGCAGATGCAGCAAGCAACTTGGAAAGAAAATAGCATGATGGCCTCATTGCAAGAGGATTGGAATTCAAAAGCAGGGATGTCTTACTGCAGTTGCACAATGCCTTGGTGAGACCACACCTGAACTATTATTTGCAGTTTTGGTCTCCCTACCAAAGAAAGGATACACTTGCCATAGAGGGAGTGCAATGGAGGTTCACTAGTCTCATACTGAGGATGGCAGGATTGTCCTATGAGGAGAGATTGGTTCAACTGGGCCTGTACTCACTACAGTTAGACTTTGATTAAGTCTGTCAGTTGTTGGCACATATAACCTATATACCTGACATCATACCAGCAAGAAACTCATGCACTACTTGTTTGTCCATCAGGCAAAAATTTTATTGTCTTGACAAGTGTATTCTGTTAGTGGAGAATGTTAGTCGTGCGTTTGCTGCAAAAAAGCAACAAAAAAAAGTGAGAGATGGACAGCTTCAACTGTTGCTCAAAATTCTGAGTCAACTTCTTCCAGAGTAATCTGAAGTCGGCTTCCAGAGTAATATGAAGTAGGCTGGGCACCTATCAGGACTGAAAATAGTGATTTTAGGCCTGTTCGTGAATTTGTGCAATATACTAAATGGTTATAAATCACTGGGAGGTAGCAAGAACTGCAGCTGCTGAAGTCAGAGACAACACTGTGTGGAGCTGGAGGAACACAGCAGGCCAGGCAGCGTCAGAGGAGCAAAAAAGTTGATATTTTGGGTCAAGACCCTTCTTCAGAAATGGGGAGTGGGAAGGATGCTGAGAAATAAATAGAGAGAGGAGGACTGAACCTGGGGAAGGTAGGTGGGATGGTGATGGGTGAATGCAGGTAGGGAGTGGTGGGGATTGATCAGTGGGATGAGTTGGGGCAGATAGGTGGGAGAGAAGATGGTCAGGTTGTGTCGGGTCACAGTGGTGAGAGGGAGGATTGGTGGGGCTGGGGAAAGGTAGGTGGGGTGGTGATAGCTTGGATGCAGGTAGGAGTAGTAGAGATTGGTTGGCAGGAAGTGTACGGTGGATAAGTGGGGAAGAAGATGGACAAGTTGTGTCAGGTCAAGGAGTCGGGAATGAGAGGGAGGGTTGGACATGGGATGAGGCCGGGGATGGGGAGATTTGAAAACTGGTGAATTCTATGTTCAGGCCGTCGGGCTGTAGGCCCCTGAGGCGGAATATGAGGTGTTGGTTCTCCAGTTTGCGTGTGGTGTCATTGTGGCACCCAGGGAGTGGGAGGGGGAGTTAAAAGGAAAATACCCTGGAATTTTTCAGGACTGTTTGGTGACAAGATCCCACAGTCATAAGTTAAAACAAGAAGGGAAACAAAGGAAAAGATAAAGGAGTTGAGGTCCAGTTAGCTGACACTCTGTTTGATGAAATGGTAAGGGAAAATCCTAAGCAGGCAAGAGGATCAGGCAGAGGTGTTTAGTTCTGAAAGATTTGGGAATTACTACAAAAAGATGAGATGCTAAAGAATTAGTATCATAAAGCCCATACTGAAAAGGAATCAGAATGTATTCCAGAATGTTATTACCTTAAGGTGGAAATGGAGACATTGGCAGGTTAGTGCAGATGAGAAACGGGCGGAAATTCACTAGATTGTGTTGCTGGTGGAATACAGACAGGAAGTGTTCTGGGTAGCACACAAATTACCTGTAGGAGGTCATCTAGGAAGACTCAGGCTCAGATACAATTAGCCTGGATTACATAAAGATGTGGTTAAATTTTGCCATACCTGTCATACAGATGGTAGGAAAGCCACAGGCAGTGATAAAACCAGCGCCTTTGATGCCAATTCCCACATCTGAAGAACCTTTCACGTGGGTTATGATTGATTGTGTAGGTCCCCTCCATAAAACTAGTGGGAACTAGTATTTGCTAACCATACTGGATGTGTCTACCAAGTTACCGGGGCAATTCCATTACAGAATGGCAAGGCAAAAAATGTGGTGGAGGAGTTGCTTGCTTTCTTTACCTAATACGGACCACCCAGGGAGATTCATTCAGACTAACGGTCCAATTTTACTGCAAAATTATTTAAGGAGCTCATGGATAGTTTAGGCACCAAACACTTTAAATCAAGTGTGCACCATCCTGAATACCTGGGAGCATTGGAATGGTGGCATCAGACCATAAAGACAATGCTGATTGTCAGGATTACCCGAATTATTGGGATAAAGGTATCCCATTTATATTATTTGCTATTACAGATGGTAAAAATGAATCAACTCAGTTTACTCCATTTGAATTGATAATCGGACACGAAGTAAGAGGACCTTTAAAATTAATTAAGGAAGTTGATAGGTCTGAAGTCAGAGATCTCACAGTTGGACTATGTATCTGAGGTGAGAGAAAGATTAAACAGAGTAGGTGAATTAGCTAGACAACAGTTGAAGGTGGCACAGCACATAACAAACCAAGAAGCAGATAAGAAATTTAGAATTCATACGTTTGTCCATGGGGATAAAATACTGGTGCTGTTACCTGGGGTAGGAGATCCCTTCAAAGCAAGGTTTAGTGGTCCCTATCAGATTGAGAAGCAGTTAAGACGGGTGAATTATCTGGTAAAGATGCCTGACAGGAAAAAATGTTTATTGGGTATGTCATGTGAACAGGCTGAAACCTTACTATGACAGGGAAAGGGAACCAGAGAAACAGGTATTAGTTACTGCCATTCAGAGTGAGGAATCAAATCCAGATGATTCGGATTTTGATGTGCCTCAGAATAAATTGAATACTGAGAAAGTGCTTAAAGAATGGTTTAGGGTCGCGAGCTATCTGTCCCAGGAACTGAACTGAAAGGCTTGTTACAGTGTTATGAGAGCCTATGAAGAAATAGAATGGGAGCACTAATACTGTAGTACATGAGGTTGACGTAGGGAATTCTGTTCCAAAAAAAAAATCTCTACAGGCTTAATCTTCTCAAAGGAGCGCAGGTTCAGAAGGAAGTGAAAGTGAGTGGATTCTACAGGAAATTTGTACCAAACTTTAGTAGCGTGGTGGCACTATTGACAGATTTGTTCAGAAAAAATACTAAATTTCGGTGGACAGAACAATGCCAGGAAGCATTTGAGAATTTAAAATCAGTGTTAACCACTGCATCAGTTTTAGCCACACCAAAGTTTTTTGAAACCCTTTAAAGTTGCTATCCATGCAAACGATGTAGGTGTTGGAGCTATGTTGTTACAGGAGGATCATTGAGGAATTGAAACGTCAATCAGTTATTTTTCAAGAAAACTCAATATCCCTGACAGAAAATTTTCTACCATTGAAAAAGAGTTAATGAATTTGGTAATGGCCATACGCACTTTAATATTTATGTTGCAAACAATGCAATAAAGACAATCATTTAAGGACAAGAACACAAGATCATTTCATTGGAGTCTCATGTTACAAACATTTAATTTACAGATTGTACACGTTGTGGGTAGTGAAAATATTCTTGCGATTGCTTTATCATGAGTTTAAAAGAAAAACGTTTATATGAGATAGAAACAATAGTGTTTGATGTTGTATATACATAGAATTAGTATGAAATGTGTAACTCTAGATTAATGGGATATGCATCTAATAATATTATGGAGTTAAGATTATAGAAGAAAATAAAATGATGCCATCTTTTCATATTGATGGTTCACTTTCTTCTTAAGGGCGGAGGCGTTGCAACGTTAGGCAGAGTACTTGTGGATTGGGAGACAGAAAGTTAGAGTTTGGTGTTTAGGAGGGGTGAAAAGCAGTGCATGGTCCCTTTAAAAGATGATGTGCTTTTTCGATGCTTAGAGATTCAAAACGGACGTATGTAGGCAGTAGCTTGTGGGTTTGCAGGAGTACAGTGAGCACTCAAAATAAAATATTTGTATCAAAAGGCTGTACAGTTAGCAGGGCAAGCAGCAGTTTTACCAAGACATCTAGTTTTGAATTTTGCCAATCAAATCGAACCAGGCACTTAGATACCAAAAATGAATTAAATGTAAATCTGATGATTTTGACAACATAGGACCAATCCTATTGTAAGAAGCTGATATGTCATCCAGGGCATAAAAGAAAAGGCAATTGGGCACAGACAGGAGAACTAAATGCCATCTGCAAGAGTTAACAACTCTCAGTTCACAAGAGAGAACTGCTGGCTTTCACAGTCTTCTCTAAATCTTAGAGAAAGCATCATCCAGATCAAAAATGGCGCAACTAGTTAATATTACTGACTGAAGAATCGACAGAGAAGGTGTTCCTGGCAGAACATTTAACGGTAAAGGCACAAAGCGTTCTGGAAGACATGTAATCTGGCTGTGATTTCAAGAGACTAAATTCTATTTTTTAAAAAAATTATTTTATCTTATATAAGTGGGACTTCTTTTGGAGCAGCATACCATTAGAATCTTTTTTTAATTCGGGAATAGTTACTAGTTAGAAGGGGTTTATTCAGTTTGATAATAGTTTAGTTAATTTGTACACAGTTAGCATTAGATAAATAAATTGTTATTTGTTGATTTTAAGGTGAGTGTCAGGGGTTTATTTTATTTAACCACCAGAAGTTATGGAAAGGCAGGTTAGCGCAGTTTTCACACTCCTTTTACAGATTATAGGTTGAGGTGCTCCTCTTTGAATGTCTTGGCTTTTAGCTCTCGGGGAGGTGGGGGGGAAGGGTGTGTTCCACCTCTGCTTTATTACAACAGAAAATGGAAATAAATATACATCAGTCTAATTGGTGTATGAATCCCTGCTTAGATCTCTGCAGTCGCAAGAAAATGAGTGTGCACATCTGAATCATTATCCTATCTTATCCCAGATGTCAATACCCTTGTAATATAATCTTTGCACTTGTTGTTCCATTTGATTTCCAAAGATTTACCATCTTCATTATTAACTGAAAACACACAAACTATTTTCTACCTGGTTTAATGTCTCTTAGTTTGGTTCTTTCTCATTATTAAAGTTCAGAAAATTGTAATTTTTTTTATGTATTATAACATGACATGCAGAACTCTTGCTCTTATGGATCTTTAAGTTCCCAAGTTCAGCTCTCCCTTCTACCCAAAAATGTTGTTCATGCTTTGCCTTTCTGCCTGTTTTGCTGTTCAGTAAAAGTGACCTTTCAATGTGGAAGTGAAGCTCAAGTAAAAATATTTTAAAGTTGGATCTGTGTCAAGTGGTTCCACCCTTCCTCAAACTTTTACTTTCCAGCTGATTTACCTACTCTTTTAATAGTGGCAATGTTTACTGGAATATAATCACATGTCAAAAGCAAATAATTATAGATACAGAAACAGAAAACGACTAAACAATAAATTTCCAGCCTGGGTGTGGCAATGTTAACAAGTCCAGTAAAGCAAAGGAATTCTTATGATCCATACATATAATAAAAAAGAAACAAGAAAGTGGAAAACAAGTTTTACATTTACAAACTACCTTTTACAATCACAGGAGTGTCCCAAAAAACTTTACAGTCAAAGAAGTACTAATGTGGAAATGATGCAATGTCGGGAATTCAACAGCCATTGCACATACAAAGAGGAATGAAATAATGTCCATCATGACAAAGTCCAATGTTAAAATCAGCCTTCAATTAGAAAGCAGAAAACAAAGGCTAGCATCATATGAAGATCTGTTTCAAGCGATTAAATGCCAAGCTTTTGAATATAGACACTGAGGATAAAATTACTTCAACTTAAGATGGACATGTGGAATAATGAAACACAGGTTCAATGTTATAAAAAGGAACAAACAACCAATGCATGGAATAGACGGAGTACTGCTTCAATTCATTCTGAAGCCAGTGGGAAAGTCAGAAATGAGACTTAATTCTAGATTTATTTAGAGATTACAAAATTACAAATATCTGCTTCCCCCAACCAACTCAATGTCTGAGAAGAACTGTCAAGTAATTTCAAAATAGACAGTAAGAGCTTTTTAGAAATACATTTAAAAAAAGGCCAAATTAAACATGTGCCACTTAGATAATGAGGTTGGGAAAATAGTAATGGGGAACCAGGAAAGGGAAGGAGAGGTGAATAAATATTTTGTGCCAGTCTTTACCATAGTGGAGAAGGGAGGAGGAGGAGAAGTAAAGGCTTAAAGAAAATAAGATAGATTATAAGAGTAAACTAGCTCAGAATATAAAGACAGCCAAAATTTCTACAAATACACAAAATGAAACAGTCCTTTAAAAGATGAGAAGGGGAATTTAATATTGGGAAATGAGGAAATAGCTGAGGCATTGAACAGGTATTTTGTGCCAGTCTTCACTGTGAAGGACACGTACAACTTGCCAGTAATTGATGACAAGGAGACTATGGTAGGTGAGGACCTAGACACGATCATTATCATAAAAGAGATAGTATTAGGCAAGCTAATGGAGCTAAAGATAGATAAGTCTCCTGGCCCTGATGGAATGCATCCCAGGGTTCTAAAAGACATCACTGGAGAAATAACAAATGCACTCGTAATTTTCCAAAATTCGCTGGACTCTGGGGTAGTTCCAGCAGATTGGAAAACAGCAAATGTGACGCCACTGTTTAAAAAAGGAGCTATTCAAAAGATGGGGAATTATAGGCCAGTTAGCTTAACTTTTGTGGCGGGGAAAATGCTTGAATCTACAATCAAGGAAGAAATAGTAAGATATCTGGACAGAAATTGACCCAGAGGGCAGACGCAGCTTGGGTTCGTGAAAGGCAGGTCATGCTTAACTAACTTGCTGGAATTGTATGAAGACATTATGAGCCTGGTGGACAACGGGGACCAGTAGATGTGGTGCATCTGGATTTCCAAAAGGCAGTTTGGGGCAGCACGGTGGTTAGCACTGCTGCCTCACAGCACCAGAGACCGGGGTTCAATTCCGGCCTCTGGTGACTGTCTGTGTGGAGTTTGCACATTCTCCCCGTGTCTGCGTGGGTTTCCTCCAGGTGCTCCGGTTTCCCCCACAGAACAACGATGTGCAGGTTAGGTTGATTGGCCATGCTAAATTGCCTGTAGTGTTCAGGGAGGTGTAGATTAAGTAGGTTGTCGGGGGATGCTCTGAGGTTCGGTGTGGACTTGTTGGGCCGAAGGGCCTGTTTCCACACTGTAGGGTTTCTATTCTATTCTATTTGACAAGGTGCCGTACAAACTTCTGCTGCATAAGATAAAGATGCATGTCGTTATGGGCAATATATTAGCATGGATCAAGGAATGGTTAACTAACAGGAAGCAAACAGTGGGGATAAGTGAATACTTTTCTGGTTGATGATCAGTGACTAGTGATGTGCCTCAGGGATGTGTATTGGGACCACAATTGTTTACAATTTACATAGATGACTTAGAGTTGGGGACCATGTGTGGTGCGTCAAAGTTTACAGATAACACTAAGATGAGTGGTAGAGCAAAGTGTGTAGAAGACTCTGAAAGTTTGCAGAGGGATATAGATGGTTTAAGTGATTGGGCAAAGGTCTGGCAGATGGAGTACGATGTTGATAAACGTGAAGGCATCCATTTTGGTAGGAATAACAGTAAAAAGGACTATTATTTGAACAGGAAAAAATTGCAGCATGCTGCTGTGCAGAGGGTCCTGGGTGTCCTTGTACATGAATCACAAAAGGTTGGTTTGCACGTAGAACAGAGGATTAAGAAGGCAAATGGAATTGTGACTTTCGTTGCCACAGGGATTGAGTTTAAAAGCAGGGAAGTTATGTTACAGTTGTATAGGGGCTGGCGAGGCCACACCTGCAGTATTGAATGCAGTTTTGGTCTCCTTACTTGAGAAAGGATGTACTGGCACTGGAGGGGGTGCAGAGAAGATTCACTAGGTTGATTCTGGAGTTGAGAGGGTTGACTTATGAGGAGACACTGAGTAGACTGGAATTATATTCATTGGAATTTAGAAGAATGAGAGGGGATCTTATAGAAACATATAAAATTATGAAGGGAATATATAAGACAGAAGCAGGGAGATTGTTTCCATTTGTGGGTGAAACTAGAACAAAAGGGCATAGCCTCAAAATTAGGGAGAACAGATTTAGGACTGAATTAAGGAGGAACTTCTTCACCCAAAGGGTGGTGAATCTGTAGAATTCCCTGCCCAGTGAACTAGTTGAGGCTTCCTCATTGAATGTTTTTAAAGATAGATAATTTTTTTTAACAGTAAAGGAATTAAGGGTTACTGTGAGAAGGCGAGTAAGTGGAACGAAGGCCATGAAAGATCAGCCATGATCTTATTGAAAGACGGAGCGGGCTCGAGGGGCCAGTGGCCTATTCCTGCTCCACGTTCATATCATCTTACTATCATGTGAGAAAAGGTGTAAGGGAAACTGATGAGGTTAAGGGCTGATAAGTCCCCTGGATCTGATAGGTTGACTCACAGGATTTTCAAGAAGGAGCTACAGAGACAGTGGATGCACTGGTAATAATCTTGCAAGAATCCTTAGATTTAGGAACAATCCCACAGAACTGGCATCCTCTTTCCAAAACTGAAGGAGAGCAGAAACACATAACCATAGAGTTGGAGCAGCAGCTGAAAAGGACCTGGGAGTAAACAGCAGCAGCAGAGCTTCCTGATAAAACCTGAGGGGCAATGCCCAGATCAATGTCAGTTGGAAAAGCAGTAGGAGCTGAGTAAACCTGGGGATGAATGGCAGCAGCAAAGCTCCCATGAAAACATAAGGACTAGGTTACTTAGCTCTACAGCCTGCATTGCCATCAACAGGATGATGGACGATCTGAAATTCCTCGCATCTACATTCCTGTGTTTTCCCCATCACCCTTCATTCCTTGACTGATCAAGAATCTATCTCAGTCATCATTGGTGATCCCTAGCAGATAAGGATGACTCTCTTCCATTCTCTGGGTGCGTCGGGGGGTGGCTTATAGAGCTTTGTGGCTTCCGTAGGCTCTGTTACATTTGGGGCAGAAGGTGGTTGTGGGAAAGGGTGCGTGGGGCATTGGTGGGGCAGCGTGCTCTTTACGCTGTTTTCACCTGGCTTCTGCTTTTTCCTGACGGTAAGTCTCAATGTGCTCAAAGCCTTCTCAGACGCTCCTCCTCTACTTTGGACGGTCTTGGGCCAGTGATTCCCAGGTGTCTGTGGGAATGCTGCACTGTGCCAGTGAGGCCTTGAGGGTAACCCTGCAGCAATTCATCTGTCCACCTGGGGCTCACCTGCCATTTCAGAGGGGGGAGTACAACACCTGCTTGGAGAGTCTTGTGTCAGTCATGCAGATGACACGCCCAGCCCATCAGAGCCGATCAAGGATGGTCAGTGTCTCAATGCTGGGGATGTTGGCCTGGTCAAGGACACAGGTGCTCAGTCGTTTTCCTTCCCAGTGGTTTGGCAGGATATTGAGCAAGCAGCATTGGTGATATTGCTCCAGTACCTTGAGGTGTCTGCTGTGGACAGTCTATGTCTCAGAGCCATATAGAAGGGCAGGAACCACCACAGCTCTGTAAATCATGAACAGTCCAGTTAGTGTAACATCTGTCTTTGGGGAAATGTTTGCATCGATTATAAAGGATGTAATAGCAGAGCAACGAGAAATACATAATAAAATAGAATCACAGAATCCCTACAGTGCAGAAACAGGCCATTCGGCCCAAGTCCACACCGACTACCCGAACAGCATCCCACCCAGGCCCACCCCTCTACCCTATCCCTGTAACCCTGCGGTTCTCACCTAACCTACACATCCTTGGACACTATGGGCAATTTAGCATGGCCAATCCACCCAATCTGCACATCTTTGGACAATGGGAGAAAACTGGAGCACCCGGAGGAAACCCATGCAGACACAGGGTGAACGTGCAAACTCCACACATTTGCCCGAGGCTGGAATTGAACCGGGGTCCCTGGTGCTGAAAGGCAGAATTGCTAACCTCTGAGCTACGGTGAACACCTGCCCGTGCCAAGTAAGTCAGCATGGTTTCATGAATTTATTATAGTCTTTGAGGTAAGAAGCCGGGTAGATAAAGGGGAACCCATGGCATACTAAATTTGGATTTCCAAAAAGCATTCAATAAGGTACTGCATATCGGGTTATTCAATAACATAAAAGCCCATGGTGTTGAGTGTAGTACATTAGCATGGATGAAGAATTGACTAAGTAAAAGAAAAAGGAGTTCTCATAAAATGGTCATTTTTTAGGGCAACAATCTGTAACTAGTGGAGTGCTACAGGGATCAGTGCTGGGGGTGCAATTATTTACAATATATATTAATGACTTGGATGAGGGAAGTTAATGCACCAGAAACATAGAAAATAAGAGGAATAGGCTATTTGGACCTCCAGTCTGCTCCACAATTCAACATGATTCTTGGCTGAGCATCCAATTCACCTACTCTGTTCCTGCTTTCTCAACATACCTTTCAGCTTCAATAACTAAACTGTCAAGGTTTGCTGATTATAGAAAAAATAACAGGAAATGCAAATAGTATGGATGACAAAATGAGGATGCAGAGGGGAATAGACAGGTTGAGTGAGTGGGCAAAAGATGAAACAAAATATACCTTGACTGGAAGAATAGAAGAGCTGAATATTGTTTAAATTGGGAAAAGATAGCAGAGGTTGCAGCATTGAGGGATCTGGGAGTAGGCAGTCCAAGGAAGGTTCAATGGATTGATATATGGTATGAAGGGATTTTCTAATAAGAAGTTGAGTAGATTGGGTTTCACTTCATTGGAATTTAGCACAATGGGAGATGACCTTATTAAAACATACAAAATTTTTCAGGGCAAATAAAGAGAATGCTGAAGAAACTGAGCTGATCTGGCAGCACCTTTGGAAAGAGAGAAAAAAATTGATGTTTAAGGTACAGTATGAATCCTCTTTAGATTTCCAAAGAAAGTCATACTGGACTCAAAATGTTAATTCTATTTCTCTCGCCAAAGATGTTACCAGACTGCTGAATCCCTCCAGATACTCATGATACACCCAGAATGCCAGTAGAGAGGGAGTTGCAGGATTTTGACATAGTGAGTGAAAAAAATGAAGATAATTTGGATAATCAGTGGTTAAAGGGCAATTTGAGGTGGTGTTGTTCACAATATCTGTTGGCCTTGACCTTATTAGATTGTTGTGGATATGGAACAAAAACAAAGTTGCTGGAAAAGCTCAGCAGGTCTGGCAGCATCTGTGGAGGAGAAAAAAGAGTTAACGTTTCGGGTCTGGTGACCCTTCCTCAGAACTGATGGTGACTGGGAAAACGTCAGTTTATATGCAGAAAATAGGGAGTTGGGTGGGGTAGGGAGTAAACGATAGGATAGAGCCCAAAGAGAGAGAAAGACAGTTGGGCAGACAAAGGAGTTGCTAACCATCAGACTGGGAGGGTGAATAGTTGTTAATGGGGACTCTTAGTGACTAACAACAGGGGGTGTGTAGTGGCAGGCTATGTGGTATCAAGGCCTGGTGTGTGGGGTGGGGGGCTGGGACATGGGAGAGTTTAGGCCCGAAAATTATTGAACTGAATATTGAGTCCGGAAGGCTGTAGGGTCCCCCAGCGGAAAATGTGGTGTTGTTCTTCCAGCTTGCACTGGGCTTCACTGGAACGCTGTAGGAAGCTGGAGACGGAGATGTTGGCCAGGGAGCAAGGTGGTGCATTGAAGTGGTAGGCAACAGGTAGTTCAGGGTCTTTTTTGTGAGCAGAACGTAAACGTTCTGCGAAGCAGTCGCCAAGTCTACGCTTCGTTTCCCCAGTGTACAGGAGACCAGCAGCAAATGCAGAAGAGTGTTGTGGATATGGGTTTGAAAGGTATTTTCTAAAGAGCCTTGGTGAATGTCTGCAATGCATCTTGTAGTTAATACATGCTGCCACTGCGTGTCGGTGATGGAGGGACTGATTGTTTGTTGATGTGGTGCCAATCAAAAAGGATACTATGTCCTGGTAAGTGGGGAGTATTCCATTACACTCCTGACTTCATAGAATCCCTGCAGTCTGGAAACAGGTGTTTCGGCCCAACAAATCAACACTGCCCCTCTGAAGAGCATCCCACCCAGACCCATCCCCCTACCCTTTCCTGTAATTCTGCATTTCCCATGTCAAATCCACCTGGACACTACGGGCAATTTAACATGACCAATCCATCTAACCTGCACACCTTTGGACTGTGGGATGAAACCACAGAACTCAGCGGAAACCCGCACAGTCAGTCGCCCGAGGGTGGAACTGAACCTGGGTCCCTAGCCCTGTGAGGCAGCAGCACTAACCACTGAGGGACAGACTTTGTGGAGTGATAAGGTGTGTTTCTTGCTATTAGTTAGATTCCTAACTTCTGACCTGCTTTTGTAGCCACAGTATTTCTTTGACTAGTCCGGTTATGGTCAATGGTAACCACAGGATGTTGATAGTGGGCTATCCAGTGATGGTGATATTATTGAATGTCAAGGGGTGATGGTAAGATTTTCTCTTATTAGAAATGGTCATTGCCTGGCAACTGTGTGGCTTGAATGTTACTTGCTACATGTCAGCCCAACCTGTAAATTGTTCAGGTCTTGCTGCATTTGGACATGGACTGCTTCAGCATCTGAGGTAATTGCGAATGGCACTGAAAATTATGCGGTCATCAGTGAACATTCTCACTTCTGATGTGCTGATGGAGCAAATGTCATTGATGAAACAGCAGAAGATAGCTGAGCCTCCTGAAGTACTGCTGCAGCGATGTCGTGTAGCTGTGATCACAGACCGCTAACCACCACAACCATCTTCCCATCAACTCCAGTTTCCCTAAAGCTGCTCAATGCTAGGCTTGATATCAAGGGTAATCACTCTCACAATTCTGTACAATTAGAAGGATACTTACTTTACCTTTTTAATGTTGAAACTCAAAAACTATCAAATTAATTTGAATGATTTCTCAGTCAACTGATTGTCCTACTCTACGATTATGTCACCTACATAAAATAGAGAAATAAAGGCCAACAGTCCATTTGCCATCCCTATTACCCACTAAACTCAAATGCTAGCTTCATATGATTCACAGACAAGGACTCCCAAATCCATCTGTACTGTAATTTTCTCCACTCTTACTCCAGTTAAATAATATTCAGCTCCTCCATTCTTCCTGCCAAAGTGGATTGCCTTACATTGTACTCCATCTGACAATTTTGTTTTTCTTCATTCATTCCTGGGATGACGGCATCACTTGCTATGCAACATTTATTACCCATCCCGAATTGCGCAGAGGGCAGTTAAGAGGCAACCACATTGCTGTGGGTCTGAAGTCACATGTAGGCCAGACCAGATAAGGATGGCAGTTTCCTTCCCTAAAGGACATTAGTGAACCAGATGAGTTTTTCTAAGTGTCAACAATGGATTCATGGGCATTGTTAGACTCTTAATTCCAGACTTTTTTCTTTTATTGAATTCAAATTCCACCATCCGCCATGCTGGGATTCAAACCCATGTCTGCAGAACATTAACTAGGTCTCTGGATTAACAGTCCAGCAATAATATCATTAGGCCATTGCCTTCCCCTATTGGCTTAACCTGTCCATATGCCTCTGCAGACACTGTGTCATCTTCATCATTTGCTTTCCAATTTATTTTTGTGCTATAGTACAATTTACTTTCGTCATCCAAGTCAATAACATAAGACTGACCGTAAGACCATAAGAAATAGGAATAGGAGTAGGCTGTTTGTCCCATTGAGCCTGCTCTGCCATTCAACAGGACGATGGCTAATCTGGCACTCTTCAAGTTCACTTTCCTGCCCTTTGCCTATAATCCTTGATTCCCCTATTGATTAAGAATCTATCTATCTCTGTCTGAAATATATGCAACACTATGGTAAATAATTGTGGTCGCTGCACTGATCCCTGTGATATTTCACTCACTATAGACTGCATCCCTTAAATGCCCTTGTTACGCACTTCTATAATGTTTATAATAGACTCTTAACATTTTTCCATTAACAGGCACGAAGCTAATTGGCCTATTGTTAGCTGTTTTTGTCTCCTTCCCTTTGTGAAAAATGGTGCTATATTGGCAGTTTTCTACTGTGAAGACTGAAACAAAATATTTATTCAGTATTTACTTTACCATCTCCTGGTTCTCCATTATTATTTTCCTAGTTTTACTCTCTACAGTGCTATGTTCACTTTGATTTCTTGTTTTTTTTAAAAAAATGTACATTTAAAGAAGCTCTAGCTGTCCATTTTCATATTGTTTTCAAGTTTACCCTTAAAGTTTATTTTCTCCCTTTTGTTTTGGTTATTGTTTGTTGGCTTTCTAAAGCCTTCCCAATCAATGGCTTCCCACTAATCTTTGGCACATTGTATGCCTTTTTTTCTTTTCAACTGATGCTATACTTGACTTCTTCTGTTAACCATGGTTTGCTTATCCCTTTTCTAGAAGCCTACCTCCTCACTAGAATATATCTTTGAAGTGAGCCAAGAACTATTCACTTAAATGTTTGTCATTGCTCATCAACTGTTTTTGCTGCTAATCTCCTTTCCCAGTCCACTCCAGCCAGCTCTGCCCTCATTCCATTGTAATTACCTTTATTTAAGCTTAACACAGTTGTTTCAGAACCAATTCTTCCCTCTCAAACTGAATGCTAAATTCTACCATGTTATGGTCACTGCTTCTCAAGGGATCTCTTACTCCATCATTATTAACAAACCTGCCTCTTCACCTAAATTGTATCAGAGATAAAAGGTACTGCAGATGCTGGAGAATCCGAGATAACAAGCATGGGGCTGGATGAACACAGCAGGTCAAGCAGCATCATAGGAGCAGGAAAACTTGACGTTTCGGGCCTAAACCCTTCATCAGAAATGGGGGAGGGGAAGAGGGTTCTGAAATAAATAGGGAGAGAGGGGGAGGCGGATAGAGGATGGATAGAGGAGAGGATAGGTGGAGAGGAGGCAGACAAGTCGAAGAGGCGGGGATGGAGCCAGTAAAGGTGAGTGTAGGTAGGGGGGTAGGGAGGAGATAGGTCAGTCCAGGGAGGACGGGCAGGTCAAGGGAGCGGGATGATGTTAATAGATAGGAGATGGGGGTGGGGCTTGAGGTGGGAGGAAGGGATAGGTGAGAGGAAAAACAGGTTAGGGAGGTGGAGATGAGCTGGGCTGGTTTTGGGATGCGGTTGGGGGACGGGAGATTTTGAAGCTTGTGAAATCCACATTGACGCCATTGGGCTGCAGGGTTCCCAGGCTGAATATGATTTGCTGTTCCTGCAGCCTTCGGGTGGCATCACTATGGCATTGCAGGAGGCCCAGGATGGACATGTCATCTGAGGAATGGGAGGGGGAGTTGAAATGGTTCGCAACTGGGAGGTGCAGTTGTTTGTTGCGAACCGAGCGCAGGTGTTCTGCAAAGCGGTCCCCAAGCCTCCGCTTGGTTTCCCCGATGTAGAGGAAGCCACAGGTTGGATTCACAACATATTATTCTAGCAAACTGTCCTGAATGCACTCTATGAATTCTTCTTCATGACATCCTTTGCCAATCTGACTATTCCAATCTACGTGAAGATTAAAGTAACTCATGATTCATGTACTGTTTTCTTACACGGCCTCATTATCTCCTGATTTCTTCTCTGTCTCACCGCATAGCTACCATTAGGAGTCTATAGACTTACTACAATCAGTGTCTTCTTTCCCTTTTTATTTCTTCCCTCCACCCATATAGATTTTACAACTTCTGATCCAAGATATTTCTTGCTATCATTCTATTCCCCCCCACTTTCTGCCCCACCATCCCTTCCTTCTTGCCTGTCTCTTTAAAAAGTCACACACTCCTCAATATTACATTCTTCGCTCTGGTCTCCTTTAACCATAAGGGGTACATGATCATAACGCTCAATCTGTATTTGAACGTTAATTCATTTATTTTGTTCAGAACACTATATGCATTAATTTTGCCTTTTTACTACTTTTCCCTTTTGACACTATTTACTGCTGTCTGCCTATGCTTGCGTACTCTTGTCCCCGTCTATCCCACTCTAGGTATAATCCAAATAGTCGCCTGGTAATGCTGCGATGTCCTTTTGCTTTGTAAGCCTGCACTTTCTCTTCTTTCAAACCCTCCCCTGCCCTCCCCTCTAGTATTCAATTCACCAGAACACCGGCCATAGCACAGCTTAAGTGAAATCCATCACTACAGAATAGTTCCTTTCTACCCCAATACTGTTGCTAGTGCCCCATGAACTGAAACCCATTCCATCTACACCAATCTTTGAGTACATTTAACTCATTGACTTTATATGTCTATGCCAGTTTGCCTGTAACTCAGATTGTAATCCAGATATTATTATCTTCTAATTAGCTCCTAATTGTTCAAAATCTTTCAGCAAAACCTCCTCAAGAGTCATTGGTACCAATGTGGATGATGACTGCTGGATCTTTTCCCTCTCTCTTCAAGTTCTTTTCCAGTCAAGAAGTTGTCCTTAATCCTGACACTGGGCTGGTAACACAGCCTCCGGGATTTCCGTTCACGGCTGCAGAGAATAATACTTATCCCTCTAACTATATTGTCCCCTACCACACCTGTGTTCCCATTTCCTCCCCCTACTTGCATGGCTCTCTACACCATGGTGGGGTGACCACTTTACTCATCTTCCTGCAGTCCCCACTTGTGTCTATACTGCTTGCAAGAAATTGCAACTCCTGGACAAGTGCAACGACTAAGTGTCCTGAATTTTAATTCTCTAGGTCCTCATAACTGCCTTACATGCAGTTACATTTTCCTGTCTCTTATCACAGACCAATTCTGAATTACCTAGTTTGAGGGGTTTGATAACCTTCTGGTGCAAAGTGTCCAAGTAACTTTCTCCTTCCCTGACTTAGTGTGATGTCTGCAGCTCAGACTACACCTCCTCTACAAATGTTTTCGCTCTTCGTTCATTCCGTCACTTTGTATTCACTCCTTTCAGATTTAAGCCTGAGACCCTCCAAACAGAACAATGCTGCTTTTAAAATGTGAATGATTAATGTAAACAGCATCCAGGAGCAAACTGTCTATGAACAAAGCGTAAAGCTGGGTGAACACAGCAGGCCAAGCAGCATCAGAGGAGCAGGAAGGCTGACATTTCGGGCCTAGACCCTTCTAGGCCCGAAACGTCAGCCTTCCTGCTTGGCCTGCTGTGTTCACAAAGCTCTACACCTTGTTATCTCAGATTCTCCAGCATCTGCAGTTCCTGCTATCTCTGTCTATGAACAATTTTTTTTTAGCAAAGTAGCAGGGAGTAGAACATAGAACAGTACAGCACAGTAAAGGCCCTTCGGCCCATGGTGTTGTGCTGAACTTTTACCCAAACCTAAGGTCTATGTAACCTCCACCGCTATCTTATACTATCATTCATATGCCTACCTAATAGCCGCTTAAATGCCCCGAATGAGGCCGACTCCACTACCCTCTCCGGCAATGCATTCCACACCCCTACCACTCTCTGAGTAAAGAACCTACCTCTGACGTCTCCCCGATATCCACCTCCTTTCACTTTAAAATTATGTCCCCTCGTAAAAGCTACCTCCAACCTAGGAAAAAGTCTCTGGCTGTCTACTCTATCTATTCCTCTGATCATTTTGCACACCTCTATCAAGTCACCTCTAATCCTTCGTCATTCTAAAGAGAAAAGCCCTAGCCCTCTCAACCTTTCCTCATAAGACCTTCCCTCCATTCCAGGCAACATCCTGATAAATCTCCTCTGCACCTTTTCCAACGCTTCCACATCTTTCCTGTAATGAGGTGACCACAACTGGACACAATACTCCAGATGTGACCAAACCAGGCTTTTGTATAGCTGGAGCATAACTTCACGGCTCTTGAACTCAATCCCTCTATTAATGAAAGCTAACACACCATACGCCTTCTTAACAACTCTATCCACCTGGGTGGCAGCTTTCAGGGAACTGTGAACATGAACCCCAAGATCCCTCTGCTCCTCCACACTGCCAAGAATCCTTCCGTTAACCCTGTATTCTGTTTTCAAGTTTGTCCTTCCAAAATGAACCACCTCACACTTTTCAGGGTTAAACTCCACCTGTCACTTCTCAGCCCAGCTCTGCATTTTATCAATGTCCCTTTGTAACGTAGAACAGCCCTCCGCACTGTCCACAACGTGACCCACCTTCGTATCATCCGCAAACTTGCTAATCCACCCTTCCACTCCTTCATCCAAATCATTTACAAAAATCACAAACAGAAGAGGACCCAGAACAGATCCTTGTGGTACACCACTAGTAACTGAGCACCATGTTGAATATTTTCTGTCCACTACCACCCTTTGTCTTCTAAGGGTCAGCCAATTCTGAATCCAATCTGCCATATTTCCCCCTATCCCAAGCCTCCTTACCTTCTGTGTGAGCCTACCATGGGGAACCTTCTCAAACGTCTTACTTAAATCCATGTATACCACGTCCACTGCCCCACCTTCATCCATGTGTTTGGTCACCTCTTCAAAGTATTCAAAAAGGTTTGTGAGGCATAATCTACCCCTCACAAATCCATGCTGACTATCACGAATCAAACTGTGCCTTTCCAAGTGATCATAAATCCTGTCTCTCAGAGCCCTTTCCAATAATTTGCCCACCACTGACTTAAGACTAATTGGTCTGTAATTTCCGGGGTTATCCCTGTTCCCTTTTTTGAACAACAGAATGACGTTTGCCTCTCTCCAATCTTCTGGCACTATACCTGTGGACAGTGAGGACGAAAAGATCATCGCCGAAGGCCCTGCGATCTTGTCCCTCGCTTCCCATAGAATCCTTGGGCAAATTCCTTCAGGCCCGGGGGACTTATTCATCTTCAACTTCCTCAGAATTCCTAAAACATCTTGTTTACTAACATCAACCTCCTCTAGCCTACCTGCCTGTTTCACAATGTCCTCTTCTACAACTAGGTCCCTCTCAGTTGTGAATACTGAAGAAAAGTATTCATTAAGGACCTCTCCTATCTATTTAGGAGTATCTTGTGAAGAAAACATCAAGAGTTTTCAGGGAGACAAAGATAAATTGAGTTCGTGGTAAACAAATCTGGCAGATGAAATATAATGTAGGAAAATGTGAACTTGTTTACTTTGGCAGGGAAAATAAAAACAAGCAGAATATTAAGTGGACAACAATTGCGGAATTCTGAGGCAGAGAGGGATCCAGGTGTTCTAGTGCATGAGTCTGAAAATGTTACAATGCAGGCCTAGTACTTGATCAAGACGACTAATGGGATGCTGTCCTTTATTACAAGAGGAATTGGACATAAATGTAAGGATATTATGTAGCTTCAATGATGATCCACAGTTCAGAGTTTGGACACTGAAAAGGGAGGAGTGTTAAGGAACAGCATCACCTGTCTTAGCTACCTTGGTTGTTTTAGAATTCCAGGAGTGTGGGGAGGTTTTGTTGTACATACTCATCTTCTTTCAGATCTGGTGTTGCATCCTGTGACCTCCAGAAGATGGGATGGGCAACCCTGTTGTATTGGATGCAGAACATCCCATCCATGCCCTCCTCCCATGACATTTGCATAAATACATGGTGCTTAGAAGTACATGTTGCTGTATGAATATATGTTGTTATTGTTTAGGCAGTATTCCTCTATCTCTCCATATACATTAAGTGTAATACAAACTGTATATAGGAGTTAACACACAGTTACAATAGGAAAATGAATACACTGGTACCTGTGTATGGTCCTCCACCTTGCTGCAGTTGAGAAAAGGAGAAAAATATCGCGCAAGAACGTTTGCAAAGTTCAACATTTTTGGTAAACTATTACAAGGAAAGGCACTTTGGTTTCACAGTTGATATATTTCCTTAGCTTAAGGTCCTTTATCACCATGTTCCTTGAACTTTGAGAACTGCTTCACATCTCACTTTTGCTATACATTTTAGCAATAATTAAACAAATAACAGCATGTATACAAAAGATTGTTCAAAGTAATTGTACCTGTTCCCTCATTTCTAGTTGCTTTCTGAATAGAAAAATGATGGCTGTCACCATTTTGTCACTTCTGTTTTAACATGGCTGTATTATTAAAATCCATTGCGCTGTACTTCTGTCTCCCCACACACCCAAATTATAGCGCAAGAAGGGACCAAGCTAAGGCAGACCAAGGAAATAGTTTCATGCTTCAAATATAGGATTATCAGAAAAATAAAGGTCTGTAATGCTTAAATCATCCATAATAAATTCACACTGTGGATGCAGACATAAAAATTACTCAATTTTAAATTGCATATGAATCAGTCCTGATTTACATTATGTTTGAGAAGTAAGTTATAGTGTAAAACATGGAAAAATTGCAACCTTCAAGTTACTCCTACCCCTACCATAATAAAGAGCATTTGACTAAGCAAACAGCTGAACAATATGAACCATGAATGTTCTGTGTTCAATGCCAGCCCGAATTTATGAATGTTCAAAATGTTCAAAAATAGCAGACACAGAGCAAGGTGATCGTTATCATATTATGTTCCATAATAGTTCCATATTATGATGATGCAACACTTTTGTAGTCATTTCCACCACTCTGCGCTCCTTTTAAAGATGCCTCTTCAACCCTACAAATTTTGGTTGATAACATTCCTGTGAAACAACATGGGACATTTCACTACATTAAAGGCACTACATAACTGAAATTTCTTGGTGTTATCCCAGGGAGAATCAACCACAATGACAGGAAGTGCTTTCCCAGTTGGAACAAATCTGGTCAAACATGCTGCAGGTTGCCCTATAGTTGAAGGCTCTAATTGGGGAATGGGTCATTTGGCATTTCTTGGCTGCATCCTATTTGCTCTTTTTGATAAGACTCTTGGATCTTCTGTGTCCACCTTCAGAGTCTGGTTCAAGTAGGAGACCTGCGCATAGTAGCTGGCTTTGTTTGGTACTCATTTTGGAAACTCATGTCCAGAAATTGATTATTGTGTTAGGTTGTGCTCAATACTGTAGCCATTATTGATTCACCACAATTTTTGCTGTGATCAGTTCTAATAAAGTCTATTATAAATTTGCCACTGCAGGATAGAGACACAGAACCGTCCGTCCTGTGATGTTTGAGTGATGTATGTTTGCACTATATTGTAATGTTTAGAAACTTTGATTCAAAAGTAGAGAAAAATATATTTTAATTTCCACTTCTGTGAAGGTGCCATTTTGGAACAAATGCATGAAAGTAATTTGAGCAGCAAACTAAAGGACAGCTTTTCCAAGAAAGTATGTGACTTAAGTTAAATGATTCAATCAGCTGCCTTAGAAGTTAATCACTGCATGTTTACAAAGTTGAGTTTGTAGAAATCTCCAGATTGTGAGAGTTGTAGTAATTTCCAGACTTCAGAATTGAAGTGTCTAGCCATCACAGCTGGAAAGAAGTCTTACACTGCTTTAACAATCCAAGGAGCAGGGCTGATAGAGTCATTTGAGTAAGAAATTATAGAATTAATATGGAAGTGATGTTTCACTGAGTGACTCTAAAGGACATTGCCGAAAATCTTTATTGTTGTTTATGGTGGATCTTTTAAAATTATCTTGTACATGCTATTGCCTTTTTTTGCATAAAAGAATATTGTCAGCCCTACATAAATATGTTCAGTGACAGCTCACGACAATAACCAAAAACTTATTGTCTACCAAGTCAGGTTCCAGATATTTTTAATCAATCTGTTCACACACCAGGCCTTGTTACCACATAGCCTGCCATTACACACCCCCTGTTGTTAGTCACTAACAGTCCCCATTAACAACTACTCACCCTCCCAGCCTGATCGTTAGCAACTCCTTTGTCCAACTGTTTTTCTCTCTCTCTTTGGGCCTTATCATATCGTTTACTCCCTACCCCACTCACCTCCTTATTTTCCGCATATAAACTGACATTTTCCCAGCCACCATCAGTTCTGAGGAAGGGTCACTGGACCTGAAACGTTTAGCTCTGGTTTTTTTCTTTCACAGATGCTGCCAGACCTGCTGAGCTTTTCTAGCAACTTTGTTTTTGTTAAAGAAATTCAGCATGTTCACAATGACTCTTACCAATTTTTATAGAGTCATTTCTTCGGTCAGGGCTGTGAGTATAAAAGTTGGCAAGTCATGTTGCAGCTGTATAAGACTTTAGTTCAGCCATATTTGGAGGACTGTATGCAGTTATGGTCACCACACTATAGGAAGGATATGGGGGCTGTGGAGAGATTTACCTTGATATTGCTTGGATTGGAGTGTATTAGCGTTAAGGAGAGATTGGACAAATTTGGATTGTCTTTGATAGAGCATCAAAGCCTGAGCAGGAGGGCGACCTCATAGACGTATATAAAATCATGTGAAACAATTGCCACACTCCTAGACGAATCAAGTAAGCAGACAACACAGGACACCAACAAAATCAATAAGGACACCACCATGAAACAATTAGATTTGTGCCTCACAATCCACTTCACCTTCAACGACAACATATACAAACAAGTGCACTGAGACCTTTTCCAGCAAGTCACACTGCACTTCATTCCAGGGTCTGGTTGGGCTGTGACCCTGAATTCAGAAACCTAGGGCAGCACAGTGGCTCAGTGGTTAGCACTGCTGCCTCACAGCACCAGGGACCCGGGTTCGATTCCACTCTTGGGCGACTGTCTGTGTGGAGTTTGCATATTCTCCCTGTGTCTGCGTGGGTTTCCTCTGGGTGCTCTGGTTTCCTCCCACTGTCCAAAGATGTGCAGGTGGATTGGCCATAGTGTTCAGCGATGTATAGTTTAGGTGGGCTATAGGAGGATGGGTCTGGGAGGAATGCTCCAAGGGTCGGTGTGGGCTTTTTGGGCTGAAGGGCTTGTTTCCACACTGAAGGGATTCTATGATTCTATGAAATTAACGGAACACCAATGGGATCCCCAATATCAGGACTGATTGTAGAAGAAGTAATGCAAAGGTTTGAACAGACGGCATTCCCCACAATATAACCCAAACTTTGGGTCCGATGCGTAGATGACACCTTTGTGATTATTAAACGCACTAAACTGGAAGAAACCCACCGACACATGAACAACATCCGTACCGGGATAAAATTCATGAAAGAAGAGAACAACAACCGACTATCCTTCCTGGACATAATGGTAGAACACAAAAACAGCGGGGAACTCCAGACTAGCGTACATACACAGACCAAACATACGGATCAAATTCTCAATTACACTAGTAACCATCCCAATGCCCACAAACATCAGGACACTATTTAAACGAGCCACAACACATTGCAGCAACCCTGAACTACGCAAAGCAGAACAGGAACACTTATACAGAGTCTTCAAAAGAAACGGATACCCGAAAAGCACAATCCGCCATTACCTCCGAGACAGACCACAACAGGAAGACACAACACGACCAGAAGCACTAATCGCCCTACCATACATCAACGACATTTCAGAGATGACCACAAGACCAGTCAGACCCTCAGGTATCAGAGTATCCCACAAACCGACAACCACCCTTCAATGGCTAATGACGAACGTAAAGGATCCCATACCAAAAACCGGAAAAACTGGGAGAATATACAAAATACCATGCAAAGACTGTGAGAGACACTACATAGGCCAAACTGGAAGAAATTGACTATACGGATACACGAACACCAACTAGACGCCAAGAAACATGACCAATTCTCACTTGTCTCACTACACACAGACAACGATAGACACGAATTCGACTCGGACAACACATCTATATTCACACAAGCCAAAGAGAGACACACTAGGGAATTCCTGGAGGCCTGGCATTCCAACCGGAATTCCATCAACGAAAACACAGAATTAGACCCTGTGTAAAACTCACTGAGAAACAAAACTAGAAGTAATGCCAACCACCCCAGCAAACCAAGGCATATAAATAACAAGCTGGACGGAACACCGATACTGCGCCGGAGGCACACTGACTATGTTACCTAGCAGGGCAATGAAACATTTGCAACTAAACCCACTGGCTTGGCGAGCATGTCTAAACCTCAGCCACAACCCAAGCTACAAATCTTCTTGAAAACTTTATATGAGCAGCATGTATTGGGTGGATAGTTAGAGTCTTTTTCCCAGGGCAGAAATGTTAAATACTAGTGGCAATAGGTTTAATGTGAGAGGGGGGAAAGTTTAAGGGAAATGTGCGAGGAAAGTTTTTTTTAAAACCTGAGAGTGGTAGCTGCCAGGAATGCACTGCCAAGGGAGGTAGGAGAAGCAGATACAATAGCAATGTTTAAAAGGCACTCAGATAGATGAACAGGCAGGGACTAGAGGGATACAGTCCATGTGCAGTCAGATGGGATTATTTTAGAATGCCATGAAGGTCAGCACAGACATAGTGAGCCAAAGTGCATGTTCTGTGCTGTACTATTTTATATTCTATGAAACTACATCTACCATATCTAGCTGAAATTAGATAGAAAATATGGTATCAACATGCAGACAATCAAAACCATACAGCCCAATATACCTTGCAAAAACTTATCAATAAATAACCCTTCCAGCCTGTTCCGCCATTCATCACGATCATGGCTGATTGTCCAACTCAACAGCCTAATCCTGCTTTCTCCCCATAACCTCTGATCCTATTTGCCCTAAGTGCTATAACTAGTCGCCTCTTGAATATATTCAATGTTTTGGCATCAACTATTTCCTGTGATGATGAATTGCACAGGCTCACCACTCTATGGGTGAAGAAATGTCTCCTCGTCTCCGTCTTAAATAGTCTCCCCCGAATCCTCAAACTGTGATCCCTGGTTCCAGACACATCCACCATTGGGAACATTCTCCCTGCATCTCGTCTGTCTAGTCCTAAGTCTCTATGAGTTCCCCTGGTACCCCCATTCGTCTGAACTCCAGCGAAAACAACCTTAACCTAATCTTACCTCGAGCGGGAGCGGCCTGCATTTTCAGGAGGAGCAAGAGAGCACCAGGAGGCTGCCGGGAAAGTAAGTTTACCCACTTTAAACAGCTTACCTCGAGCGGGAGCGGCCTTCATTTATTTGGGCAGCGGCTGCACGTTTGGGCAGCACGTTTAGCGAATTGGTCAAAGCGCAGATTAGGATTGCTGAGGGAGAAAGGGAATGGGTGACCAAAAAGCAGAGAAAGAGCAGGAAGGCAGAGAAGGTGTCCCCTGCGGTCATCTCCCTCCAAAACAGATATACCGCTTTGGATACTGTTGGGGGAGATGGCTCATCAGGGGAAGGCAGCAGTAGCCAGGTTCATGGCACCGTGGCTGGCTCTGCTGTACAGAAGGGCGGGAAAAAGAGTGGAAGGACTATAGTCATTGGGGATTCAATTGTAAGGGGAGTAGATAGGCGGGTCTGTGGTCGAAAACGAGACTCCCGAATGGTATGTTGCCTCCCAGGTGCACAGGTCAGGGATGTCTCAGATCGGCTGCAGAACATTCTGAAGGGGGAGGGCGAACAGCCAGTTGTCGTGGTGCATATAGGCACCAATGATATAGGTAGAAAACGGGATGAGGTCCTACAAGCAGAATTTAGGGAGTTAGGAGCCAAGTTAAAAAGTAGGACCTCAGGGGTAGTAATCTCAGAATTGCGACCAGTGCCATGTGCTAGTCAGAGCAGAAATGAAAGAACAGGCAGGATAAATGAGTGGCTTGAGAGATGGTGCAGGAGGGAGGGGTTCAGATTTTTGGGACATTGGGACCAGTTCTGGGGAAGGTGGGACTATTACAAATTGGACGGTCTACACCTGGGCCGGACTGGAACCAATGTCCTTGGGGGTGCTTTTGCTCACGCTGTGGGGGAGGGTTTAAACAAATGTGGAAGGGGGATGGGAACCAAATATTGGACAGGTTATTGGACAGAAAGGAGGTAGTGACTAAAGCCTGTAGGGCACTAGATAATGGAGTCAGTGAGACTAAAGGGAAGAGTAGGCAGGGAGCAGATGATGAACACAAAGGGACAGGTGGTCTGAGGTGCATTTGTTTTAATGCGAGAAGTGTAGTAGATAAGGCAGATGAACTTAGGGCTTGGATCGGTACCTGGGAGTATGACGTTATTGCTATTACTGAGACTTGGTTGAGGGAAGGGCATGATTGGCAACTAGATGTCCCAGGATATCGATGCTTCAGGTGAGATAGAGAGGAAGGTAAAAGGGGTGGAGGAGTTGCATTACTGGTCAAAGACGATATCACAGCTGTGCTGAAGGAGGGCACTATGGAGGACTCAAGCAGTGAGGCAATATGGGTAGAACTCAGAAATAGGAAGGGTGCAGTAACAATGTTGGGGCTGCACTACAGGCCTCCCAACAGCGAGCGTGAGATAGAGGTACAAATATGTAGACAGATTATGGAAAGGTGTAGGAGCAACAGGGTGGTGGTGATGGGAGATTTTAATTTTCCCAACATTGACTGGGATTCACTTAGTGTTAGGGGTCAAGACGGAGCAGAATTCATAAGGAACATCCAGGAGGGTTTTCTAGAGCAATATGTATGTAGTCCAACTCGGGAAGGGGCCATACTGGACCTGGTGTTGGGGAATGAGCCCGGCCAGGTGGTTGAAATTACAGTAGGGGACTACTTTGGAAATAGTGACCACAATTCTGTAAGTTTTACAATACTTACGGACAAAGATGAGAGTGGTCCTAAAGGAAGAGTTCTAAACTGGGACAAGGTCAACTATACCAAAATTCAGCAGGATCTGGGGAATATAGATTGGGAGGAACTGTTTGAAGGTAAATCCACATTTGATATGTGGGAGGCTTTTAAAGAGAGGTTGATTAGAGTGCAGGAGAGACATGTTCCTGTGAAAATGAGGGATAGAAATGGCAAGATTAGGGAACCATGGATGACAGGTGAAATTGTGAGACTAGCTAAGAGGAAAAAGGAAGCATACATAAGGTCTAGGCAACTGAAGACAGACGAAGCTTTGGAAGAAGATCGGGAATGTAGGGCAAATCTGAAATGAGGAATTAAGAGGGCTAAAAGGGGACATGAGATATCTTTAGCAAACATGGTTATGGAAAATCCCAAAGCCTTTTATTCATATATAAAGAGCAAGAGGGTAACTAGAGAAAGGATTGGCGGACTTAAGGACAAAGAAGGAAAGTTATGCGTTGAGTCAGAGAAAATGGGTGACATTCTTAACGAGTACTTTGCATCGGTATTCACCAAGGAGAGGGACACGACCACGACGGATGTTGAGGTTAGGGATAGATGTTTGATTACTCAAGGTCAAGTTGGCATAAGGCGGGAGGAAGTGTTGGGTATCCTAAAAGGCATTAAGGTGGACAAGTCCCCAGGTCCTGATGGGATCTATCCCAGGTTATTGAGGGAAGCGAGAGAGGAAATAGCCAGGGCCTTAACAGATATCTTTGCAGCATCCTTAAACACGGGTGAGGTCCCGGAGGACTGGAGAATTGCTAATGTTGTCCCCTTGTTTAAGAAGGGTAGCAGGGATAATCCAGGTAATTATCGACCGGTGAGCCTGACGTCAGTGTTAGGGAAGCTGCTGGAGAAGATACTGAGAGATAGGATCTGTTCCCATTTGGAAGAAAATGGGCTTATCAGTGATAGACAACATGGTTTTGTGCAGGAAAGGTCATGTCTTACCAACTTAATAGAATTCTTTGAGGAAGTGACAAAGTTGATTGATGAGGGAAAGGCTGTAGATGTTATATACATGGACTTCAGTAAGGCATTTGATAAGGTTCCCCATGGCAGGCTGATGGAGAAAGTGATGTTGCATGGAGTCCAGGGTGTGCGAGCTAGATGGATAAAAAACTGGCTCGGCAACAGGAGACAGAGAGTAGCAGTGGAAGGGGGTTTCTCAAATTGGAGACCTGTGACCAGTGGTGTTCCACAGGGATCTGTGCTGGGCCCACTGTTGTTTGTGATATACGTAAATGATTTGGAGGAAGGTACAGGTGGTCTGATTAGCAAGTTTGCAGATGACACGAAGATTGGTGGAGTAGCAGATAGTGAAGGGGACTGTCAGAGATTACAGCAGAATATCGATAGATTGGAGAGTTGGGCAGATAAATGGCAGATGGAGTTCAATCTGGGCAAATGCGAGGTGATGCATTTTGGAAGATCTAATTCAAGAGCAAACTATACAGTAAATGGAAAAGTCCTGGGGAAAATTGATGTACAGAGAGATCTGGGTGTTCAGGTCCATTGTTCCCTGAAGGTGGCAATGCAGGTCAATAGAGTGGTCAAGAAGGCATACGGCATGCTTTCATTCATCGGACAGGGGGTTGAGTACAAGAGTTGGCAGGTCATGTTACAGTTGTATAAGACTTTGGTTTGGCCACAGTTAGAGTACTGCGTACAGTTCTGGTCGCCACATTACCAAAAGGATGTGGATGCTTTGGAGAGGGTGCAGAGGAGGTTCACCAGGATGTTGCCTGGTATGGAGGGTGCTAGCTATGAAGAAAGATTGAGTAGACTAGGATTATTTTCATTAGAAAGATGGAGATTGAGGGGGGACCTGATTGAGGTCTATAAAATCATGAGAGATATAGACAGGGTGGATAGCAAGAAGCTTTTTCCCAGAGTGGGGGACTCAATTACTCGGGGTCATGAGTTCAAAGTGAGAGGAGGAAAGTTTATGGGAGATATGCATGGAAAGTTCTTTACGCAGAGGGTGGTGGGTGCCTGGAACGTGTTGCCAGCGGAGGTGGTAGACGCAGACACATTAGTGTCTTTTAAGATGTATCTGGACAGGTACATGGATGGACAGGGAGCAAAGGGATACAGACCCTTAGAAAACAGATGACAGGTTTAGACAGAGGATCTCGATCAGCGCAGGCTTGGAGGGCCGAAGGGCCTGTTCCTGTGCTGTAATTTTCTTTGTTTTTTGTTCTAATCAATCTCTCCTCATACATCAGTCATGTCATCCCACGAATCAGCCTGGTAAACCTTCGTTTCACTCCCTCGAGAGCAAGAGCACCCTTCCTCAGAAAAACTGCACACAATATTCTAAGTGTGGCCTCACTAAGGCCCTGTATAACTGCAACAACACAGCCCTGCTCCTGTACTCGCAACCTCTCGTAATGAAGGCCAACATACCATTTGCCTTCTTTACCACCTGCATGCTTACCTTCAGCAACTGGTGCACAAGGACACCCAGGTCCCGCTGCACACTCCCCCTCCCGATTTACAGCCATTCTGATAGTAATCTGCCTTCTTGTTTTTGCTTCTAAAGTGAATAACCTCACATTTATCCAAATTATACTACATCTGCCATTGATTAGCCCACTCAACTAACCTGTCCAGATCATGCTGAAGGATCACTGCATCCTTGTCATAGTTCACTCTCCCACCAAACTTGGTATCATCTGCAAACTTTCAGATGTTACATTTTGTTCCCTCATTCAAATCATTAATATATATTGTGAATAGCTGGGGTCCCAGCACCGATGCCTGTGGCACCCCAATAGTTACTGCCTGCCAATTTGAAAAGGACCCATTAATGCCTACTCTTTGCTTCTTCTCTGTCAATCAGTTTTCTATCCATCTCAATACACTTCAACATCTGTAGACATTTGACAAAATAACACATCTGTTTCACAGATAGTGACGGCGTCAAGACGTAGCTTGACATATCACCAAGACATGCTTTACAGTTGATGTAACAGGCTCCTGTAAGCCATCCTTTGATATGGTGTATCCCACCGCCAGAATAGACACACCAGAGATGACAGCACAACGTTATGCAGTCTGGTGGGACTGCAGTGACTCTGGGACTCTTCAACATTTACTTCAGATCCCAATCCATAGAATCATAGAATCGTTGCAGGGTGGAAACAGGCCCTTCGGCTCAACAAGTCCACACCGACCCTTGGAGCATCCCACCCAAACCCATTCCACTATAACCCACCTAATCTACACACCTCTGAACATTATGGGTAATTTAGCATGGCTAATCCACCCAGCCTGCAAATCTTTGGACTGTGGGAGGAAACCGGAGCACCCAGAGGAAACCCACGCAGACACGGGAGAATGTGCAAACTCCACACAGACAGTCGCCCGAGGATGGAATCGAACCCTGGTCCCTGGCACGGTGAGGCAGCAGTGCTAACCACTGAGCCACCGTGCCACCCCAAATGTATCTTGTGCCCCAGCTCCTGACTACTGTTTGGAGGCCTGTACATAATTCCAATTGTGTTTTTTTTAGCTCTGCGGTTCCTCAACTCTATCCACACAAATTCCACACCATCTAACCCTATTTCGTTTCTTATTATTGATTTAATTTCATTTCTTATAATAAGATCCTGCTTACAAAAATTACTACCTATTCCCCTGATTATAGAATTCCCAACAACTACCACTTGTCTTTTTGCTCCCCGCTCTTGAATGGCCTCCCGTGCCGTAGCGCAGTGGTCAGTTGGATCATCCTCCCTGCAGCCCTTTTCCTCATCCACACAGGGAGCAAGTACCTCGTACCCGTTGGACAAGATCAAGAGCAGAGGCTCCTCTGTTCCTGAATGCAGGATCCCTCTACCTGCTTCACTTGCAGTCACCCCCTGCTGTCCTTGGCCACTGACTAAATTCGAAGTACTTAATCTACCAGGTGTGACTGCCTCCTGAAACACAGTGTTCAGGTACTTCTCTCCCTCCCATATGTGCCGCAGTGTCTGAAGCTCAGATTCCAGCTCATCAACTTTGAGCCAAAGTTCCTCGATCTATCAACATTTGCTGCAGATGTGGTCCGCTGTTCACAGCGGGATCAGCCAGCTCCCACATCATACATCTGCAACACATCACCTGTCCAGTCATTTCTACTTAATTAATTGCTTCATTGAGTTAATTAAACTTATTGATACTTCTTGGATGTGTTCTTTTTCAAATTGGTGCAGATTTCCTACCAGCAAATCAGGTCACAGCCTCCCTGTGACATCACTCCAGCTCTTTCCTCATAGCTTCAATGTGCGCCAAGCTCTGGTAGGTTATTACTGATTCTGCTGCTGCTTGTGGGCTTCACTGTGGATTCTTTTTTTTTGTTGCTCAGAGGAGGGAGGGAGCGAGGAAGGGAAACACTGAAGTAGTGTTTCGGGTCTAACTGTCCCTTGACAACACTTCCTCCACAAACCCCTTTTTGGTAGTGGTGACACTCCAACTGCCAATCAACATCATCACCACTCTCTGCTGAACGTTTTTCTTCACTCGAACTCGGAGGATGTCTTGCTGAGGTCCTCCTTCTGCTGCTGGTGATTGTGCCAATGCAAATCTTCACCCCAACCACCAATCAGTATTGTCCCCCCACTCTGCTGAATCTGAAATTTCTCCTCATCTCAGTCCTAAATCATTGTTCCCTTATCCTGAGACTGTGCTTTTGTGTTTTCGATTCCCTGATCGGTGGAAGCAATCTCCTTGCATCTACTTTATTAATGTCCTTCCAAATCTTATAGGTTCAGGAATGAAGCCTTCTGATGATTACAGCTACTATCCTCCCTTAACTGATAAACCAGTATTGTTCCAGTTGGGAGAAACACAGAGTGGCAAAGACACAGAATGTATTCTGAATGGTGAATTACAATCTTGCTTGACTGAGTAGCAATATGATAGATTGCACTGGCTGGTGAGAGGGTCAAAAGGAAGGAGGAATGTATCTGCCCTCACTAATCTACCCGTTGCATGCACATGTCTATGGCAGTATTGGTATGACTGACTATCACACAATTCTTGAGTAGCAGAACTCTCATGTTCACACTGAGAACATACTTCATCACTAGGTGGCAAGCCCACTCTACTAAACAGAATCCCTACAGTGTGGAAACAGGCCATTCGGCCCAACAAGTCCACACCACCCCTCACAGAAAAGGAATGCTTCAGAACAGATCCAGCAGCTCATCTAGATGGATTTTTAAATTGAATTCAAATTTCACCAGTTTCCATGGTGACAGTTGAAAAGGTGTTGTCAGAGAACTAGCTTGACTAGCTTAACTCTGGACTAGTGACAGCACCATTTCCCTCACTCTACCATTCCTCAAGGTCTACTCCTGTTCCTATTTCTTACGGCTTTGTCAAAGCAATGAATTACTGCTGGCCCAACGAGAACTGCAGGAAAACTTAGGCTTACCTAAAAATTAAATGTCAAATCTCTGAAGATGCAATACAGAACCACATCATCGCTGAACAGCAGAAACAGGTCGAGACCAAGAGACAGTTGAGAAAACTCTGCAAATATCCCCATGATCAAAGATGGGAGAGCGCAGGACATCAATGCAAAAGAAAAGCATATATATTTGCAACCATTTTCTACTTGCTGTGCAAGGTGGATGATTGATTCTCATCCATAGGTCCCTACCGCTACATAGGTCAGTCTTAAGCCAACTCAATTCACTACACAGATAAAAGGTACTGCAGATGCTGGAGAATCTGAGATAACAAGGCGTGGGGCTGGATGAACACAGCAGGCCAAGCCCCATTTCTGATGAAGGGTCTAGGCCCAAAACGTCAAGTTTTCCTGCTCCTATGATGCCCATTTCTGATGAAGGGTCTAGGCCCGAAACGTCAAGTTTTCCTGCTCCTATGATGCTGCTTGGCCTGCTGTGTTCATCCAGCCCCACACCTTGTTATCTCAATTCACTACAAATCATTTTAAAAATGATTGTAAACACTGGCTGCAGCAAAGTCTTTAGTTCCTGACAACATTCAGACTGAAGTGTTGAAGATTACTGCTCCTGAACTAGGCATGCCTATAGACAAGCTGTTCCAGTGAAGCTACAATTGTGCTATTTGCCCAAGGAGGAAGACTACCCAGCTATGCTCTTCCACAAAATGGACAATCCAATCTAGTCAATAAGTAAACACTACTTATTATTGGTAGCTGTCTCAAGCAGTAGTTATTCAGAATTGACGCTCAGTTTAAGTTTCACCAGGAACACTCAGTTCCAGACAGAGTTGTGTGGCACGATCACTGTACGAAACGGGGCAGACTTCAAACAGATCTAGCAACTCAAGGCTGGGCATCCAGAAGGCGCTGTGGGCCACCAACAGCAGCAGCATTGTACTTCAACACACTTCCCGCCTCAAACTCATGGCCCAGAATATTCCCCCCTTCAACCATTACCATCAAGCCAGGGGATCCATCCTGGTTCAATGGAGAGTGCAAGCACCAGATATTTATAAAAGAAAAAGGGAGGTGACAACATGTTAAAGCGACCAAACAATTAAGAGACAGAGCTAAGTGAACCCACAACCAACAGATCAGATCTAAGCTCTGCACACCTGCGACATTCAGTCGTAAATGGGGGTGGACAATGAAACAACTCACTGGAGGAGGAGGCTTTACAAATATCCACATACTCAATGACAGAAGGGCACAGCAAGTCAGTGTAAAAGATAAAGTCAAAGTATTCGCGGTAATCTTCAATCAGAAGTGCTGAGTGGACGATCCATTTCAGGCTCCTCCAGTTGGTCCAGTATCTCAGATGTCAGTCTTCAGCTAATTCAAACCACCAGAAGTGATGTCAAGAAACTGTTGGAGGCAATGGATATTGCAAAGGCATGGGCCCTGACAACATTCCAGGAATTGTTCTGAAGACTTGTGCTCCAGAATATGCCCCTCCGCTACCCAAGCTGTTCCTGCACAGCTATAACGCTGGCATTTATCCAACAATGTGGAAAATTGGCCACATACGTCCCGTACATAAAAGGTAGGACAAATCCAACCCAACCAATTACCGCTTCATTTATCTGCTCTTGATGATCAGTAAAGTGATGGAAGAAGTCATCAACAGTGCTATAAAGCAGCACCTGCTCAGCAATAACCTGCCCAGTTTGGGTTCTGCCAGGGCCACTTGGCTCCTGATTACAGCTTTGGTTGAAAAATGGTTTAACAAGCTGAATTCCACAGATGTGGTGAAAGTGGCGGTCCTTGACAGCAAGACCACATTTGAGTAAATGTGGCATCAAGGTCATCTAGCAAAACTGGAATCAATGAAAATCAGGAAGCACATTGTCTGCAAGTTGGAATCATATTTGACACAGAAGAAGATGATTGTGATTTTTTGGAGGTCAGAGACTTTTTGCTCCAGGACATCTCTGTTCACGAAATCCATACTTCTTGGTGGAAACAGTGGTGGTGTGCTAATGTCACTATACTAGTTATGCAGAGGGTCTCACTAATGTTCTGGGACATGGGTTCAAATTCTACCACAAATGTTGGAATATAAAGCTAGTGTCAGTAATAGTGGTCATGACAGTTACCATTGATTAAGAAAACCTATTTGGTTCATTAGTGACCTTTACAGAGGGAAATCTATCGTCCCTACCTGGTCCAGTCTACATGTGACTCCAAGAACACAGCAGTGTGATTGACTCATAGCTGTTCTCTGAAATGACCCAACGAGCCAATTCAAGGGAATTTATCAATGGGAGACAAATACTGACCTAAACTGAGATGTCCACATTCCACGAAAGAATTTTTTCTTAAATATTCTTTTGATTTATGGCATTCATGATTGGATATTTCAGGACTCCGAACAGGATTCACAGTGAGCTGGTAAGGTAGATACAGAACTCACTTAGTTGTGGACACAGCAGTAATGGAAGTGATGGAGAACTGTGACCAATAGTGTTCTGCAGGGATTAGTTGTTGTTTATAATCCATGTAAATGATTTGGAGGAGAATGCTGGTGGTCTGATTACTAAGTTTGCAGATGACACAAAGATTGGGGGAGGCGCAGATAATGAGGAGGACTGCAAAATGATACAGCAGAATATAACCAGGCTAGAGACTTTGGTGGATAAATGGGAGATTAATCAGGACAAATGTGAGGTGATGTATTTCAGGAGATCTGAAGCAGGAGGGAAGTGTACAGTAAATGGCAAAATGCTTAGCATCATCAACATACGGAGGGACCTAGGCATACAGGTCCAATGTTTCCTGAAAGTGGCAACATAATGTATAATGTGGTCAAGATAACAAGGTGTGGGGTTGGATGAACACAGCAGGCCAAGCAGCATCATAGGAGCAGGAAAGCTTGACGTTTCGGGCCTA